>VDFB02193988.1:0-13139 GCA_007258455.2 Sequoia sempervirens | reverse complement strand
TCCCCTTCTATAGGTCATCTAATACCCACTACTAGTACTCCATATCACCTATCTTTATATGCCTCACAATCCTCTCCCAACCAAACATTTAGGGCTCACCAAAGTCTACCTCTACTTTGTCTCTAATGGGTTGTATCTCTATAATGTGCTCCCACACCCACACCTTTAGTAATGTTACATGCCCAATGATATGTCCATCTCTATATGCCACAAAGTGCAAGTCCTTATATAGGTGTGTCAACATACATACCCCCTTACAAATCTCTAGTCGTGCTCCACCATGTCAACTGTGTAGTCTACTAGACTGATTAAAAATGACTACTCACTCTTATTAGGAAACACAATGATATTGATAAGAGTCACCATTACTGGGGGAAGTTATTATACCCCCCCTACATCCATTGAGGTCTAGCACCCTACCTCTCCTAAAAAATTCTACTCTCCCAAATAACTATGTCAATGTAGTGTTCACATCTATGGCTAAGTTGTACATCAGTCAAGTTGAGATTGGTACTCGTAGGATCCTTGAAATTTCCTCAAGAGCCACTGTCATCTCCCTTGTCAAAAGATGGAATGTGCTCACCTTCAACAGTCGTCACTCTGCTAAATCTATCAACATGGCTCAATGTGCTCAAATTGTAGGCATCCTAATAAAATACTCTAGTTTTTAGGCTCGTAGAATCACCCACTTTGCCTCCCTAAAACCTTCCATCAAGGTCAACACTTTTGATTGCCTCTCACATGTCTCCAACAACCTCAATCACTCATGTACATCATTTCGCAACACCCACTAACCATCATTAATCTACTAAGGTCCTATTTATTTACATGCATCCACATTTCCCTTTACCCCTCTTTCCTAAAAGATGTGATCACAGATTTACCCCATGCATTTTTTGAGTACCTCACGTAGCTACTATTTTCCCTTTTCCCATATTTTGTGCAATCACTACTTGATTATAAGTCATCACCACACTTTCCTACAATCGTTGTCTAATGTGATCACTGCAATTCTACAAATACTACACTTTTACACATCTATTGCACTTTTCATGAAGCCATTGATTCACTTTGCAGTTCTGTCACAACCCCTTATGGAGTCACCTTGACCCTTGATGCATACAGTATAATGTGAATTTACCACTTTAGTTTTTGTGTCATCTATCCCTAAACAAACCTTATTTATGATCCACTAATGCAATAAATGACCAAGTTAGGAGAAATTGTCACTATCCCTCACTCTATCTGACATCTATAACACCTCACTCATTCTACCTGATGCTCATTAACTATAACATTTTTCCATATTTTCTCTGCTCTTCTTCTCTCCTCTCAAAATCACTATTGACTAGGGTGAAAATGAATAGTTTTCACCCCAACCCTATTTATTCACCTCCTTTTAATGTTTCTACTCTTATTTCTTCCTCCCATCTATTTTTTCTCTATTTTCTTTCATTCATCCTCGTTTTTACTTATTTATCCATTTTTTCCTTCCATTTTCTTCTTTTGAGGCTACTTGAGCCATTTTTCACTTTCCTACCCTATTAAAGGGGCGTCACCCTTGTAAAATATTTCACTTATTTTTTCTACAGTAGGGCATCTTATTATCCCCTTAATTCTTTAAGTTTCCAATATTTTATTTTTCTTTGAGATAATGTTATTTTAATGCCATTTCAAAGATGGGTAAAATGTAGATAGCTAAATTGATACTTTTTTAGTTCTAACTATTTCTTCCATAATTGATCTTTTAAATTTGATCAATTGCCCTATTTCTAATATATTCATTAATTAAATAATATTTTTATAATTTAATTAAAATTTCCCATAGCTCTGTCAATCTCATTCCTCATCTAAAATAATTTTTCAAATTCACTTCTAAGGTAAGTCTTGGTAAATATTTACCTAGAACTTTATCCCCTTTCTTCCCAAATTAAATAAATATGCTTATTTATTTAATTTTCTATTTTTTTACTTTTCATTATATATCCTAACCCTCATCTACAACCTAATCTTTATATACTCATTTACACATGGTTTTATCAATGATTAATTAAGGTTTGACTCACCCAAGTTTCCAAGAGGATTACTTGTTATAGCATGAATATACTTATACATGTGACAAGTTTTAATTGAGGGTACGACCAAATCTTCTATTGCTAATCTTAATTTTTTCCTATGTACTTGAGGCATGGGGTAAATCTCCCATTTTGAATAAATTTGTTTTAAATTACCCATGTCCTTAGAGCATAGAATACTCCAAAATATAACCTTTTAAAAATTCTTCCAAAGGTATCTTACATGGTACTCCATTAAATCTATGGCATCCACTTTCCTACAAGCCGAATCTCCACCATTGATCCTCCTACAATCTTGGAGCCTCCCTTTCCAACCAATATATATTAGCCACTTGTCCATCCCTCCTTCATTGAGAGGTATAATGCATTTGTTTAATGCACAAGACAACTAAGAGGGGGGTGAATCATTTGTACCTTAAAACTTCAAAACCCTCACAAACATTCAGATCCACATCAAATCAATTTACCCTTAATCTGTTAGAATGATTAATCATGAATGAAGATAACAGAAACAAAACCAAAGCAACACCATACATAATGAAACACTAGATTTACATGGAAAACACAAGATGGGAAAAACCACAGTGAGGATTAGCTCACAATATAAATTAATATCAACATCGACTACAAAGGGCTCCATCTCTGAGGGCCTACCACCTGTTAAAAGGCCCAACGTAAAAAGAAAAAGAAGATAGAGAAGAGTGCCAAGCAATGAGAAATCCATCCCAAATGCAAACAGCACCCACCCAGCATTACCAACACCCCCAGCCTTGTTCAAGACTGTGCACACCTTCCGCCACTACATCCAAAGTAATCTAACACATGAAAGCCTGCCAATCGCACTTCTAACAAACCCTGCACCTCAAAAACTCCTGCCACCAAGCAATTGGCCTGCAATCACCTGCCACCCATCACCTGACAAGGAGAGACACCCATCAACTGGAAACACACAAATTTTAGCTAGGGACCTAAATCCACCTAAGGCTACTCACGCCTTACCGCCTACAAACACTAAAGCACTCCAAGAATTAGTAAACACCTAAGTAATAATCTCACAAACTTATAATACATTAAATAACTATACAATTCCTCAAACCAAAAAGAGATGACCTACAAAAAATATACCATTAATTTGGACTACTATCTAGAATATCTTACAAACACCCCTAAAATCCAATAAATTCCTTCACAAAAACTTTCACTTGAAGAATGTACACACCTAGTACAGTCAAATAATTCTATCACACACTACAACTCAAGAAACTGACTTTTGAAGCACCAAACTACAAAACCTTTGACTATAGAAAGATACAAACACTATCAACACCATTCCATATCTACAGTACCTAAAACCACTATGTGAAGAAATGTGGAGTAATAACATTTCTACTAGACACCTCTGCAATACACAGTTCACACATTGGTGAACATAACTTCCTCTGCCTAGCAATCCAGCACACCAAATTATGAATGCAACACCTTTGAACACCTTTGATCAACATATCCAAACCACACAAGAAGATCTTCAACATAGAAGAAATTCAACCAAACCAAAACGCTACTTTGCAACATATAACACCATTGCAACACATTGTTTCCTCTTTTTATTCAAATTTTCTCAAAAGCACTCGGAAACCAAGCACCAGAGACACATCTTCAATACTTCTTGTTGATGTAATTAATTATTTAATTACACTTACATAAGTTTACTTAGGAATTTAATTTAATTATGTTCCTAGGTATCATTTACTAGGTGATAGGTTCACATGTTTGCTTAGGATATAAGATTCCTTCTAGAATTCTTATGTAGACTTCACATTATCCTAGATAGTTAGTTAGTTTTCACATGTTATGATTATGAAACATGTCAACATCATATTACATACTACATATCAACCTTTCCTATTTATACAAGGCACTTTCACATTGTTTTTCATCTCACGAATAGAATCTCATTGCATGCTCATGTTGCAACACTTTCTCTTGTGGGTGGCATACATCTTGGTTAAGATCATTTAAATACTACAGCTTCATAGGGTTATTATGCATTCATATTTTCCCCATGGTATCTCATCACCACCAAGCCAGCTACAACATAGCAACTCAACCATACATCCATAAAATGAGGCTTATCAAAGAAACACTAAAGGTTGACACTAGTAGCTTACTAATGACAACATAGTTAAACTAATCAAATCATCATCAGAGACAACATCAACTCAATACCAACTGCTCAAACTCTTGCAACAATCTCCTACTCATACAGTTGATAGCAATGACAACACCAACTACACATACTTGCAACAACATTTTGAGCCCTTGATCTTCCCCTTGCATCCTAGGCCCCCATTGGACTATCCAAAAGTTTATAAATTGGATCCCACTTAATCATTTACAACAATATTTTGAATGCAATATTATGATGTTGAATTGAGAACTAACACCAATTAGAAATTTTGTAAAATCCACTATAATTAGTGTAACTAGGAGGTTTAATATGAGTGTTATTATATTCTTGTATTATTTTTGATCTCTTATATGCCTAATATTGAATGTATTTTTTATTATGATTAAGAAATTTAACTTTTTTTAGGTTGTTCATTTGTAGTCACTTTCACTTACACAACTTTTTATATCCAAATAAATGGAAGGAAAGGGTTAGAATATATAGACTCTAGGATTCCAAATCTATGAGGATGAAAAAGAGGTAAAAAATAGGAAAAAATAAGGGATTCCTTCAACTAAATTTACAAATATATGAGGATAAGAAAAAGTAGAATACCATGAAAGAAAGAGAATGTGTGCAACTCATTATCCTTTCATATGAAGAAAAAATAAATTACCTAACTAAACTTAATAAACAAGTACAATATCATACTTAGGATAAAACATCTATCCAAGGTGAATAAAATATCAAACTTTAACAAAGAATAAATATTCAAGAGAAAAACTTAAAATGGAGGATTTTAAATTTAATACCCTAGTTATTTTTTGATACCATAGGGTTTTCAAATTCTTGGTAATCTCTATGTTTGGATGAAGAGTGGTGCTTTAGGTGTACTTCACAATTACAGGTATAGACTATAGGAAAACATGGGTTGTGAATAGGCTTGGGCTATGAAGAAGGAGTGTATTGTACAATAGTAAAGTACTTTCATTCAACTGAGAACCCTTTGAACCCCTATATAATCCTTTTTACAAGCTCCACTACATTTCAAGCCATTTTTAGGGTCATTTGATTTTTTTGGGTCACATAAGACCTATTGAAACTAGTAAAATTTTAATTTTAAAACTTTCAATAGTTAAATCAATGTTTCATGAAGGTTGGCATAACCAATGTGCCTAGAAATTAGTCAAAAACTATTTTCATGACCAAATGTTTCCTTCAAGATTTATCCCTACTTTCATACTAATGACCCTTAGAAATTTCTATAAAATTACCTTTGTTGGGAGCTAGTGGAATGCTCAAAACACCTTTATTGACCAATGATTGGCGCATCATATTCATTAGTGAATAATGATCTTCATGGAACTCTTTCAATGGCTAACCCAAATTCTCCAAGACTATTTACAATATCTAATCAATTTTCAACTTGGTTCTTGGAACCATCCAATCAATTGATCATATGTTTCAAGAAACTTACAAATTTATAAACTTTTAGACCGAGTTAAAATGAAAACTTGTCTACTTAACTTTCTTTAGTTAATGGATTAGAATTGACTCAAAATGAGAAGTTCAATTTTGAGGTTAACACGTTCATATGAGACTCAACAAACTTGATATGATAGTTAGGGAAATGAATTAATGGCACATGCCATTTAACAAGTATGAAAATCTTTAAAAATTTGAATTAAAAAATAACGATAATAATGTACAAGATAATTCACAAGAGTAATTTTTTTATTAGAGAGTTTTTTTTTATAGTGTGGAAGCCTTGTGTGAGAGAATAATATCATATATTTTAGAGGATCAAACTATATAATTAAATATTTTTATGTAACCATGCATATTTTTTTCAACTATATAAAGTATCTAAGGAATAACTGTTGGCATTGGTTGTCATTGATGTCAACACTTGGTGAGTTTGTTGGCATTGGTTGTCAACACTTGGGGATATTTGTGAGATTATTGTTTGACATGGCTTATCATTGGTGTTTGTGTCTACACTCAGCTTGGGTTGTCATTGGTGCTTTTAGTTGTATGTTGTTGATACTCTATGATGATTGGTTGGAATTGGTTGTATGTCATGCCTTTGATGTTTTTGATGTTCGAGGTTGGTTGTCATGCCTTGTTTGATATCTAGTAAAGTTGTATTATGTATGGTTGTTGTTAGAAGAGATGATATCATGATGATATATTAAGGTGAGGATTAGAAGCATTAAGATGAGGATTAGAAGTAATGTTGATGGTGGAGAGATGTTGTTGATGGTCCCCAGTATGTTGTATGCTCTCTCCTACTGTTCCTAAGGACACATGTCTTGTTGCAAGGAAGTTCTGGTCTCCACAAGTTGGTGAAAGTGTATGTTTCAAGAAGATGCTTTGAAGGTTGTTTGGGAGAATGATTTTCATTCCTCCATTGGTGAAGATTTGATTTTGTGGTTTGGTATTTAGTGTTTGTGTTATATGAATGTTGCACTCCTATTTTTTCTAGTCACCAGTATTGTTGAGGAGGTTTCTTGTAATTGCAATGAGTTGGTATTTTTTTTCGATTGTCCAGACTAGCCCAAAAAATGATTCACTTTTCTTCGCATTGATGTTTCTACTCATGTGGCTTGGTGTGCATGCTCTATGTGCTTGTGCAGTGTCTCAGTTTAGTTTTCATGTAATGGTGTTTTCCACAAGTTGGTTTGGTAGTGTTCTATCTCTTGGCGGTATCTTCGATGTTTTTGGGATGAAGTATTTTGTTTTTGTTTGGGTTGTGATGGTTGTTTGTGGCATAATAGTGTGAAAGAATTGTTTGGAAGTGTTGTTCGATTTTCATGGAACATCTCTATGTGGTCTGCACATCATTGGTTGATCTCTTTGGTACCGCATATTGTGTTGAGTTGGTTTTTTGGGAAATTTGTGGATATCTGGTCGACGGGGCTTGTTATCTTACTTGCATCATGTGCTTGGGGGTCTGCGCAAGCATATGAAGTTGTGTTAAGATGTATTTGGGTCTTGACCCATCTTGTTGAGAACCGCATTGAGTAAATTTAGTTGCAAGTGTTTTTTTGGGCCAACTGGTATTGTGCCACACATTTTATCTACACATTTCCTTGTTGCTTACTTGGGTTGATGTGTGCCAATGAGTGAGTTGTTTGGGATCACATTGGAAGATGTAATAATATTCTTTTGGTCCTCTCTATGTTATGGATTGGACCACATTTGTTTTGTATAACTTTTTGAAAACATTGTTTGTATTCTTTATGTCCGACCTAATTAATGTTTTGAGATTTTGTGAAGGATATAGATGCAAGAACATTTTGGTTTCAATATTTTTGAGAGAGTGGATATGTGCAAAGATGAATTGAAGTAGTGAGTTGTGAAAAGAAAGGGAAATGAGCTTTAATGCCTCAGTCAACAGAGTTTATTATTGATAAATTTTGTAATTCTAAATCTGCATATATCTTGCTTTGAGATAGTGAATCTCATTAGGTCCTTGTAATTTTTATCTTTCCATGGGGTTGTGTGCCTTAGTATTGAAATTATCTTGTATCTTGCCCTAAGTTTGTACACCTTAGCCTGCAATTCCATAGGCAATGAGCCTTAAAATTATAATTTTGTTAGCAATGAGCTTCTATATTGAGAGATTCCTCTCTATGGTTTTTCCCTTCTTGGTTTTTCCACATAAATCTAGTGTTGTCTTGTGTATGTGTGTTCATTGCCTTATCTTTCATTGCTATTGATTAGATTAAGTGTTTCTAATCTATGAATGAGTTGTTGATCTCGCTAAGAGTCTGAATTTTTATATTGTTGAAGGGTTTATGATCTGAAAGGGTTTAAGTTTTTGAAGATATTGATTCACCCCCCTCTTAGTATTTGGGTGTGTTCAAAAATTGGTATCAAAGCCAAGTTCCTTTGAAGAAGTTCCTCTGAAGTAAACATGTCCTAGATTTACCTACACATTAGGCATCTGAACAAAGATGTTTCCTTAAACAACTTCTTGTACCTGTGTAAAGTTTTCCTTTGCAATATCAAATTGACCCCTTTTAGCTAGCACAATGGCTACCCCATTTGCAGCATAAACATTTCCTAGTCTTTGTGCCAACACTTTACAATGGCTGCCCCATTTGCAGCATAAACATTTTCACTGCAAGCGCAAATTGTCCTTGTCAAAGTAAACATGTGCTAGATTTACCCACACATCAAGCATCTGAATAAAGATGTTTCCTGTAGCAGCTTCTTGTATCCGTGTAAAAATTTCCTTTGCAATATCAAATTGACCCCTTTTAGCTAGCACAATGGTTGCCCCATTTGCAGCATAAACATTTCTTGGTCTTTATGCCAACACTTAAGTGGCCCCTTTTATGACATTAAGATCATCTTGATTTATTATTATACTCCTATTTTCCAAGAGAAAAATCCCCAAGGCCCATGGGAAATGAATGATGTGCATTTTTCAACTTGGTTTCATTTCGAAAAGGGGACATTACATTGTACAAGATTTGTTTAACATCAGAATAATTTAATCCACCTATTTGGGACTGTAAAATAAAAATAGATGAATTAATCTATTTTCAACTATAGGTTCTTTTAATCTAGAATCTGATAGAAAGATAAAGCATAATACATTGAAGGACACATAAAATTTTCTAAAATAAAGACTAAAATAGGTTTCCCATAAAAAATCGTTATGTTCGTTATTTAACACATGGATTTATCTGCTATCTGGAGGTTTTGACAAGATCTCATTTCAATTCATAACAAACGGACTTCAGCGAATGTTAATAATTTGGATTGACCAAAAATTTCGGAGGCAGCTTAATCCACGTCACTGTACGCATCATCTCTCGAAATCTATTTCGGTTGTCATCAGTTTCAGAATTGACAGACGCAGACAAAACCTCACAAAATGCTTATGTATGTTGGCATCACGGAACCTAAAAACAAAATTATCGGTTGGTATAAAAGAAACACAATCTCGTTTACGATGAAGAAAAACAAAAGCCGATGAAAAGAATGAAGGAGTTCAAATGGAAAGAAAAGCAAGAGGAAGAATCTCGATAGGTGATAAACAAGAGTGATCATTGGAACATGTGAGGAATTATGGAAGAGTAAGCGTAGTGATAGGATGATGATGATGATGAGGCTCACGCCTAAGAAGAAACAAAGAAGTAAAGAAGAAAGAAGAAGGATAAGGATCAATAGCAGTTTATGATTTATATGAGAATCCCATCAGCTTCCATGGAAAATAAGGAAAATAATGAGGATAAGGCACAAGATGATTTAGAAATGCTGAAAGATCTGCAGCCGCAAGTCTAGAAAGACTCGATGATTTACAGACAAATTCTCTAGTTTCAAAAAAATCATGAAGGCGACATGCATACTCTGATTCTAAAGATGATGAACCATTGTAGAAACAAATTTTGAGAGAAGATGATCCATATGATGATGATTTCTAGGCTTCCTAAGCTTTAACCAAACCTAGCTCCTATTTTCCAAGAGAAAAATCCCCAACTCCCATGGGAAATGAATGATGAGAATTTGTGTTTCAACAAATTCTAAGAGAAGATGATGCATACAATGACGATGGATAGGCTACCTCAAAATTTTATTCAATCAAATATGCTTTGTCCCTTCCAAATCCATCTGACATAGTTAAATGAAATCTTATCAAAAACCTCAAATAAATCATTTGTATGTTATATTTTCATTTTTCCTCTTTCTTGCTTGTTATGGGCAACCTATTTTAGTATGTTGAAACTCAAATGCTCATCATTCATTTCCCAAGGGCCTTGGGGACTTTTGTTTTGGAAAATAGGAGCTAGGTTTGGTTAAAGCTCAGGAAGCCTAGACATCATCATCATATGGATCATCTTCTCTCAAACTTTGTTTGTGCAATGGTTCATCATCTTCAAAATCAGAGTATGCATGTCTCCTTTGTGATTTTGTTAAAACTGGAGAATTTGTCTTGCCATCATCAGAGTCTTCTAGACATGCAGCTACAAGGTCTTGGGAATTTTATGCATCATCTTGTGCCTTATCACTCATATAATTTGCCTCATCTTCCATGGAAACATCAGGTTCCTCCATATAAGAATCATAAGCCTTGTGGTCCTTATCCTTCTTCTTTTTCTTCTTTTCCTTCTTTTCCTTCTTTTGTTTCTTCTCAAACTGACCAGCCTCATCATCGTCATCATCCATGTCCTTACGGTTACTCTTCCATAATTCCTTCACACATTCAAATTTCTCCTCTTGTTGCATCACCCACCGAAGTTCTTGCTCTTGCTTTCTCCTTTCCATCTGAATCCTTCGTTCTTCATAAGCTTTTTTTTTTGCTTCATCAGCCAAGACAAGTTGGCATGCTACTTTAATTGTTTCTTTTTCTTTAAGCCAGTCATCCATTTTTAGTTCCATCTTGCCAAGAATACATAAAGAATTTGATGAGTTTTTATCCACCGTAAGTGCATCCCCAATCAATTCTAGGCTTGGTACATTGTAGAAACAAATTCCAAGAGAAGATGATGCATACAATGATGATGGATAAGCTACCTCAAAATTTTAGTCAGTCAAATATGCTTTGTCCCTTCCAAATCCATTTGACATAGTTAAATGAGATCTTATCAAAAATCTCAAATGAATCATCTGTATGTTATATTTTCATTTTTCCTCTTTCTTGTTTTTTATGGGCAATCTATTTTAGTCTTTATTTTAGAACATTTTCTATGTCCTTTAATGTATTATGCTTTATCTTTCTATCAAATTCTAGATTAAAATAACCTATAATTGAAAATAGATTAATTCATCTATTTTTATTTTACAATCCCAAATAGGTGGATTAAATTGTTTTGTTGTTAAACAAATTTTGTACAATGTAATGTCCCCTTTTCGAAATGAAACCAAGTTGAAACTCAAATGCTCATTGTTCATTTCCCATGGGCCTTGGGGATTTTTCTTTTGGAAAATAAGAGCTAGGTTTGGTTAAAGCTTGAGAATCCTAGATATCATCATCATATGGATCATCTTCTCTCAGACTCTATTTATGTAATGGTTCATCATCTTCAGAATCAGAGTATGCATGTCTCCTTCATGATTTTTTTGAAACTCGAGAATTTGTCTCGCCATCATCAAAGTCTTCTAGACCTGCAACTGCAAGAAGATCTTTGGTATTTTCTGCATCATTTTGTGCCTTATCGCTCATATAATTTTCCTCATTTTTCATGGCAACATCAGGTTCCTCCATATAAGAATCATAAGCCTTGTGGTCCTTATCCTTCTTCTTTTTCTTCTTTTCCTTCTTTTGTTTCTTCTCAGACTAACCAGCCTCATCATCGTCATCATCCCTATCTTTACACTTACTCTTCCATAATTCCTTCACACGTTCAAATTGCTCCTCTTGTTGTATCACCCACCGAAGTTCTTCCTCTTGCTTTCTCCTTTCCATCTGAATCCTTCGTTCTTCATCAAATTTTCATTTTGCTTCATCAACCAAGACAAGTTGGCATGTTACTTTAATTGTTTCTTTTGCTTTAAGCCAGTCATCTATTTTCAGTTCCATGTTTCCAAGCGTAGATAAAGTATTTGATGAGTTTTTATCCACCTTAAGTGCATCCCCAATCAATTCTAGGCTTATTTGGATCTCATTCTGAGCTTAAGCCATGGCTGCAAGATGTAGATATACATCCACATAATCGGGAAACTTGAACAATTTTGTCTTCTATAAAAGATTTGATTTCTTAGAAACATGTAGTTGTTCAAACAACCTAGCAAGATTAAATAGTGTTGTGACTTTATCCCATGGTAACTCAAGTGAAACACCACCTTCTTCTACTCAATGGAAGAATTCCATATCCTTAAAGTGTATAGAAAAAACTACAAAATTGGCACTAGGGCTTTTCAAATTCCATTTCCTAATGCCTCCATAAAATTTTGTTGAGCCAACTCTATTTCATCACGCTCAAAATGAAGAACCCCAATGTTGTTTAACAATTCAATGAGTACTTCTTCTCTACTCTTCTTCAGAAGAGACTTTGTTGTCTTAAGAGAATCTAAGGCTACACTGGGGTTTGTCGATATTAATAACTCACTCATATTGATAAATGCATGGGCATCACATGGATCTATGTGAGTTTCCTTTCTTAAAATTTTCAAATCCTTATCTACCTGCCCTTGTTGAGAATATATATGGCCTAACACTTTTAAGCTCTCACAATTCTCAGGGTGGACCTCTAGAATCTTTTCAAAATTTGAGAGAGAACTCTTAAGATCTCCCAGCTTCAATTGAACTTTTCCACAAAATCCTATGGCCTTTGGCTTTCCTTGACTGATGCCATGTAGTAGCAGTCAGTGGTGTCATAATCACCTTTACTATGATAAGATCATGCAAGATTAGAATATGAATGAGATTTCATGAGAAGGTGATCAATTGAAACAAGAGTTGTCTTAGTCAACTGTTCCACAAGAAAATGTTTCCCTATGAAGAAAAAATGGTTTGCTTAAATGATTCAATGCCATTGCACAGTACAGGTACAATTCAAAGGCTCTACGCATCTTTTCCATTCCTTCATGAGCACTAATTTTTTCACTAATTGTAAGAATCCTATAATTAAAAATTGCACAAAACTAACCACAGAGATTTTTCCCCATTTCAAATAGCAAAATTTCCAAACAAATGCGTTTAAAACCTGCAAATAAATGCAAATAAAATCACGCTGATTTTCACGCCAAAAAAAACCATGAGACCATAGCTTGTTGCTTACTATTATGCTTTGATATATTTTTTCCAAGCATCCATAGCTTGTTTGAAATCACCTGTTTTAGGATTTTAGCCATAGCAACAAGGCAGTGAATTTTTTGATAAAATGCTTTAGTAGACATGTATGAAAAATGTGGTAGAATAGACAAGGAAAAGAACTTTGGAA
>VDFB02193987.1:0-16607 GCA_007258455.2 Sequoia sempervirens | reverse complement strand
GTGATAATGTGATAATCACCACAAATGAGTGGATCACCCACAAAAGGTGGAAAGGTAATCACATGATGTGTCCATGAAAGGTGGATGTGATAAATTAATAACATGATAAGTCCACCAAAAGTAGAAATTCTCCAACTACCTCCTATGTGGTCCCTAAGTAAGCTTAACTAAAGCGTAATCATGACCTAGGACAAGGTACAACACTTTTAATTACATAGCAGTTTAAACTCCTATTACGAACTTATATAGACACTACAAACTAAAATTCTTGACATGTTGACTTACATATAATTATCTATCAGCGTACCCCTTGCACCCCTTCCGGTGCAAGTGCTAGTTATTAATTAGATTTTTATAGTTGGTGAAATTTGAATTACGTTTTTAGTGATATATCAAAACAACTATTTTTTTATTAATATAGTATTTTTTTAGAGTTCAATTTAAGATGGTATTTCATACAACTAATAAAACATATGAGTCAAATAAAAATAAATAAATAAATCTAAAGAATATGATTACAAACAATATTAGAACGACCAATAAAAAAGAATAGTAGACATACATTTTCCACAATCCATTAGTATAGTGTGGAGTGCTTTAATTTAAGATGACACTTCATACAATTAATAAAACATATGAGTCAAATAAAAATAAATTAGTAAAATCTAAAGAATATGATTATAAACAATATTAGAATGACAAATAAAAAGGAATAGTATACATTTTCCACAATCCATTAGTTTAGTGTGGAGTGCTTCAATTTAAGATGATATTTCACACGACTAATAAAATATATGAATAAAAATAAAAATAAATAAAACATCTAAAAAATATGATTACAAACAATATAAGATTGATAATAAAAAATAAATAGTAGACATACATTTTCTACAATCTATTAATGCTTCAAAATTCAACTCTCCATATTTTTTTTTAGATAATACCATTAAAAAGATGGTTCGATCACACTCAAGAGAGCAAGACCACACAAAGATGTTTCCCCCTCTAATCTCCCACCTAATCTCCACAACAATGGGAAAGAGAGCAAGGCCACACAGAAATGGAGGATATTTTCCACCCGAATGGCATACAAGCTAATTCTAGTCGGCCCGAAGGAGATTGAATTCAGGAGGAGGGGAGCAATTCAATTCATAGTTCCAGCTGTGCATCAATGGCGATGATGAAGTGGGTGGGCGATGGATATGATGGCGTAAAGCCAATTCCTTTAACTTTGTTGATGGGATTGTTGGTGTGTTTGATTGGAGTAGTTATAAATAAGAAGAGAAGAGTAGGGGGCAAAAGCCCACCTGGTACGTTTGGATGGCCTTTCCTTGGAGAAACGTTGGAATTTCTGAAATGGCAGAGAAAAGGAGCCCCTTTTGTGTTTTTCGACACTCGTGTGCAAAAATATGGCGAAATCTTCACCACCCATCTGGTCGGCCATCCCACTGTAACGTTCTGCAGCGCAGATGGTAACCGATTTTTGTATGCCGATGAGAACAAATTGGTGCAGTATTCGTGGCCCTCCTCTGTGGCAAAACTCTTCGAAAACTCTTTAATAAATGCTGTGGGGGACGAGGCGCGCAGGTTCAAGGGAGTGCTCATGACTTTTTTGAGGGTAGAGGCTCTGCAGAAATTTACAGGACGGGTGGATTCGATCGCTAGATGTCATCTGGATGAACACTGGTTGGGTGAAGAGGAGGTCACTGTTTTTCCCCTCATGAAAATATATACTTTCTCTCTCGCCTGTCAGCTGTTTGCAAGTATTGAAGATGCCCCTGCCATCACCAAACTTAACCACGTTTTCGAAGAGCTCTCACAGGGAGTACTGCAGGTAAGTCTGGCTGTTCTGATATATTTGTTAGTATCCATTGCAACAGAGAAGACTATTGTGTGTGTATACATATTTATTAAGTTCTGGCATATATCTCAGCTTATCTTTGATGTTACTCAGACTCTACAATATTTAAAGGTGTTATCAAATGATTGATAGATATATAATTAGCAATCACACTTTGGTGTGTAACGGGTACGCTGAAGAGGTTTGGAAGGTTGGTCAAGGAAAATTCTAGTCTCTTTTTTGCATAATTTTGTGTAGTACATGAGGTTAGTTGGTAGGTCATAATAAAATGACGTTTTTTGGGGAAGAAATGTCTCAACGGAGAATTGATAGCTTTAAATCAATTATGCGTCCACTTGATCAAGACATAGCTGAAACAAAACCTCTTGATCAGAAGATAATCCTCCATTGTCAACAAGCTTATGTTATGTTTGCAATAAGGAGAGAGAGATGGTGGAGAGGTAGGGATAGAAAGGTGGGGAGATAGAGAGAGGGAGAGAAAGAGAGAGGTACAACGATAGAGATAGAGAGGAAGATAAAGATAAAGATGGAAATGAAGGAGAGGGATATGGAGATGAGAGAAATATAGATAAAGGGAGATAGAGATGAAATAGACAAATATATAGAGATGAAGAGAATGAGAGAGGGAGAGGTAGACAGATAAAGAAAGAGATAGGAAGTGATATAGAGAGAAGTAGAGAGAGATGGAGAGATAATGGGATAGAGGGAGAGATAAGAGAAGAAATAGAGAGAGAGAGAGAGAGAGAGAGAGAGAGAGAGAGAGGCAAAGAGATATAGATATAGAGGTTTAAGAAGAGGGAGAGGGAGAGAGATATGGATGGATAAAGAGAGGGAGGCATGTCTAGAGATAGAGGGGTAGAGAGAAATCTATAGAGATAAAGATGAAGATAGAGGGAGATAAATATAGAGAGAGGTAGAGGGAGAGATAGAGATAGAGAGAGAGGGAGATAGAGATAGAGAGGGAGAAAGAGAGAGAAAGAGAGAGAGAGAGATATAAATGGTGAGAGTGATGCAAAGATAGAGATATACAAAGATATATAGAGAGGAAAAAAGGGAGATAAGGATAGAGAGATACAAAACATAAAGAAGAAGAGAGAGATAAATAGATATGGAGAGAGGGAGACATAGGGAGAGAAAGAGAAACAAGAGATAGATAGAGGGAGAGAGAAATGATATATCTCTAATACGGGAAGAGAAAGAGAGAGAGAGATGTGGGAAGAGAAAGGGAGAGAGAGGTAGAGAAAGAGAGATAGATAGGGGGATATGGAGGGAGCAAGGGAGGGAAAGATGGGGATAGATAGAAGTAGGATAGAGAGAGAGAGAGAGAAAAGAGGGGGAGAGAGGGAGAGATATTGGTAGGGTGGGATCTAGAGAGAACAAGCGGAAGTAAGAGGGAGAGATAGCTCAATATATAAAAAGAGAGAGGAAGAGGGAGAGTGGGAGTGATAGGAAAAGATAATAAGATATAGATAGAGAGGGGGGAGAGATACAAATATAGAGATAGAGGGGGCAAGAAAGAGAGAAAAAGGTGACAAAGACAAGTGGTAGAGAGAGGTAGAGGGGGGGGGAGAGATAGGGAGATATAGACAGAGGGTGCAAGAAAGAGAGAAAAATAAGGAGACAAAGACAAATGGTAGAGAGAGGTAGAGAGGGGGAATATAGAGAGATAGCTAAGATAGGGAGGGAGAAACACGAGTGTGTGTATATGAATGCAAGAGAGAGATAGAGAGGGAGATAGATATATATAAATAGATAGAGAGGGAGGGAGAGAAATAGAGAGGAGAGAGGACAATTAGAGAGATAGAAAGAGGGAGTGATAATGAGAGAGGGAGAGAGAGATATAGGGATATAAATTAGAGATAGAGAGATAGCAATCGTACCTTGGCATGCAATGGGTATGCCAAAGAGGTGTGATAGGTCAATTAGGAATTTTTTGGTCTCCATTACCAATAGGTTTAATATATGTTTGCAATATATATTAGATAAAATTAAATAATATATATTAAACAATATAAAATAATAAGTATAATTATAATACTAATTAATTTAAAATTTAAATATCTAATAGATAATATTAAAATTATATGGATGATGATTATAAAATATAATAAGTAAAATAAATAAATTGAAATAGATAAATAATTATAGATTAATTTAAAATAATAACATGATTTAATATATATTAGATTAAATTAAACAATTAATATAATTAAAAGATAAATATAAATAAATATACAAAACATAATTTTAAAATTATATCGATGATGTTTATTGTACTCACTCACTATTATACAATATAGTAAATATAATTGTAATATTATTTTTAAAATAAATTTCCATTATATAAAATGTAATATATAGTAATAATTAAATAAAAAATGTATTAGTTATGTATAAACTATTAGAAAAAGTCTAAAACTACAAGTATAAAGAAATGCAACCTAGAAATCACATCAAACCACACTTAATTTTTTTTAATATACCACCAATGCAATGCTAAAGGAAAAAAAGTAGATAAGCCCACACAAGAGAAAATAAATCCATCATTTTTTTGAAGTTGTTTAAAGACTTTCTTGTGGACAAACCCATTATTTTGTTCAGGCATTGCAACCATTTGTTTTGACATGTTTTGTGGATTTCAAAAGATAGATCCAAAAATTTCCTAGCTTACTAAATACCCTATCCATACCATTAATATCATCTCTCTTATAACGTTTTTCCTATTCTAACCAATACGAAGTTATCAGTTGCAAACAAGATTGATGAAGATACATAAAATGAATAAACAAGATCATTTATATCATTTTCCATAATTAAGAAACATTCTCAATCATTAACCACCAACTTCAAACCATTCCTTTTCATAAAAATAAAGATCTTCAGCATAATAAATTTATAAAACCTATTTTCATAAATATAATTTTTATATTTATCTTTAAGATAAAAATATTAATTGTTCATTTAAAGTGAGCATTTAATTTTATCTATTTGAAATTCAAATAAAAGAACAAATAAAATAAGAAAATTATAATGAATTGAAAATAAAAACAAATTATTTTTTTACTAATATATAATACTTATTCAATTTGTTTAACATTTTTGAATTTTCAAAACTAAAAAAATAAAATCAATTTGTAAAATCAATCAACAAATATAAATGCATAACTTCTCCTAAATGTGAGATAATTCTAGACAGTGTAGGAAATTACATTTGAGAGGATATAAATATTTTTCTATAAAATATCTGCGTATATTAATTAGAGCTTCTCAATACTATTGAAAGAGATAAGAGCCAACCTATCATAACTAAGTAGAGTCAACAATAATCATAACAACATTATATAATAATTGAACAAATCACCACCAAATTTTTTTTGAACGGGGCTTCTAGTCCACCCGTAGAAACTTGTCAACAGAAACAACTTACGTGTCTTGTCTATACTTCCACAGTTGCATGCGTACAACAAAAGACCATCCATGTGCCTTGACTATGTTCATATTTTTTGCATGCATATCAACTATGAGGATGGAGGGAAGAGGGAAGGGGATTATGGAGGTGCATTTCCTGCAATGAATGTATTTTGTCAAACAGTTCGTGTGCCCTGTCAATGCTTCCACCTTTTGCAAATATATGCCTAGTGTGAAAGTGAAGACAAAGAGGCTGACGAACTCGACATAATTAAGAAGAGAATCATAACACAAATAGTAGCTCAATTTTTGGACTTGCCAAAGAGAAACAAAAAGAAGAAAGGGAGAAAGGAAAGAAGGCAAATGAGGGAGGAGTTGGCACATGAGAAAGGGATGAAGAGTATTAAGAAATTCCTTCAAGACATCAAGGGGGTAAAGCACCCCAACAAAAAGAACCATGAATATTACAACATGGAATGTAAGGGGGCTGAATGCCCCAAATACAAGGTGTCTGATCAAACACCAAATAGTGAAAGCAAACACAAACGACATTCTCTTGCAAGAAACCAAGATCAAGGAGGAAAACAAGAAAATCTTTAAAATATTAGGTTGGGAGGAGGCATAATCTAAAGCCTTTGGAATAGTGGGTGGTCTAGGCATACTTTGGAGAAGCAATATTATTGATGTGAACATAGTGGAAAAACAACCAAAGTGGATGCTATGCAATATCAAGTACGTAAAGAACAATAAATATTTCTATCTTTTCAATGTCTATGGGCCTACCAGGAATGGGGAAAAAGAGAAATTATGAAACACATTGATTCAACAAATCACCTTGATAAATAAGAAAAAAATAATTTTAGGTGGTGACTTCAACACAGTATTGAGAATAGACGAAAAGTGGGGAGGTAATAGGATAACATCCCCTTCAATGACAGCCTTTGATATGTTCCTTCGCCATAACAATCTCATGGAGGCACCTATCAAAAATGGAGTTTACACCTAATCAAATAGGAGAAATGGTGGTTGTTGTATAAAAAAGAAGTTAGACAGGTTCTTGTACTCTCAAGACTAGCTAGAAGACAATCAATCTATAGAGGCATAAATTCTACCATTGGTCAGGTCAGACCACTACCCAGTCAAAGTGTCACTAACAAAGGAAAACAATAACTCAAAGTCTTATTTTAAAATGGAAAAAATCCGGTTCAAAAGGGATGACCTTATTGAAACAATTGAAAAATGGTGGAAAGAGGCCCCAAAGTACATTGGGACCAAGAGTTTCATCTTCATGTGCAAATTGAAATACATAAAGCAAAAGTTACAAATTTGGAATAAGACAGTTTTTAAAAATATCTTCTCAGAAAAAGAAAGATTGGGGAAAGAACTATCAACACTAAATAATAAAGTTATCAACAAAGGCATGATCCAAGAGGATTACCTGAAAGAGAAAGCACTAATGGTAGAATATGAGGAAATCTTGGCTAGGAAAGAGGTGTATTGGCGAACTAAGTCCAAGGAAGTGTAGTTAACATAAGGGGATGCAAACACAAAGTTTTTTCATAACACATCCAAGATTAAAAAAGCTCAAAAAAAGATATCAAGTATTTAGTCTGCAAAAGGTACCCTGATCCAAGAGCAAGGAAGTATTGAGGGAGAGGCAACCAAATTTTACAAAAAGGTCCTAGCCCTAGAAGGTGATAAGGAAGTCCCAAATGATAGAAGAATCTTAGCAAATATTCCCAAGTTGGTTACACCAGAAGATAACCAGATGTTAACAAAACCTTTTTCTAAAGAAGAAATAAAGGTGATTGCCTTCCAACTCCACCCTGACAAAGCTCCAGGTCTGGATGGGTATCCAACTTTCTTTTATCAAAAGTGTTGGCACATATTTGGAGATGAAATATGGGAATTAATAGAAGACTTCATAAAACACAAAAAACTTATAAAAGACTTGAACAACACTATGATAGTGTTACTACCCAAGAAGGAAGTATGTGAGAACTTTGGGGACTACCACCCCATCTCTCTTTGCAACAACATATATAAAATCCTATCCAAAGCCTTAGAAAATAGGCTCAAGAAGGTATTGGAAAATATCATATCACCAAACCAAAGCGATTTCACTCCAGGAAGGGATATTGTGGATAGTATCATTCTAGAAAATGAAGTTGTTTACACAATAATTAAGGAGAGAAAGAAAAGTATAATTTGATAAAGCTAGACATAAGCAAAGCATATGATAAGGCAAAATGGCGATTGCTAATTAGAATCATGGAGAAATTCAATTTTGACCAAGCATGGTTGCATATGATTTTCAAGTGCATTTCCTCAATAAGATACTCGATACTGGTTAACAATGATGTCCCATGTGGATTCTTCCAAAGCTCCAATGGGATAAGGAAAGGAGAACTAATCTCCCCATTTTTATTCATTATTATGGTAGAAGCCCCGGGTAGGCATATTGCTTCCAAGAAGGAACAAGGCCTATGGAGAGGAGTACAAGTTGCACAAGGATAGAAGCTCTAACTCACCAATAGTTTGTGGACGACATGTTGTTATATGGCGAAGAAACCATCCAAGAGGCAGTAAATATAAGAGATTTCTTACAAGAGTACATTATCTCAGGTTAGAAAATAAATATGGAAAAATCTAAGATATACTTCTTTCACACAAAGAAATCCTTACAAAAAAGGATTACTAAAATACTAGGTTACTCAACGGAGGTGTTACCCTGCAAATATCTGGGAGTTCCTTTATTCAAAGGCATAAGAAGGATTGGGTTGTGAGAGCAAATAAAAGAAAGATGCAATAACAAATCCCTAAGCTAGAGAGGGAAATGGCTTTCATTAGTAGGGAGGATAACAATGATCAAAGCAGTAATGTCAACAATCCCTATATATTCAATGTCATGTATGTAGTTAACATCTAAAGCATTAGTAGGGTTAGAAAGTATACTTAAAAACTTTTTATGGGAGGGCTCAAATGAACAACGTAAAATCCCACTAATTCATTGAGACAAAGTATGTAGCTCTCAGGAAGAGGGAGGAGCTGGTATAAGAAGCTTAAAACTACAAAATGCTTCCCTAGGAGTGAAATTAGTGTGGAAAATGTATCATAATCTTTCACTTCTATGGTGCGGAGTAATGCAGAAGAAGTACTTGGATAGCTCGAAACTAGAAAGGATATTGACTATAGCAAATGCAAGAAACGACTCACATTTGGAACTTTATGCAAAGCTCAAGGCATGTAATAACTGACCACATCACATGAAAAATCAATAATGGGAAAAGTGCAGACTTCTGGGAGGACTCATGGGGTGGATATAAACCATTGAAGGAGTACCTAGAACTGGCTCCCAACATTCATCTCATTGAAAATATGTTTAGTAGAAGTGTTCAAGACTATGTTACGCGTGATGCAAATGGGGGAAGCCAATGACAGATCCCAAATGATCTCCCCTTGGATGAGGAAGCAAACAAGAAATTAGAAGAAATAATGAAAGAAAGGAAGGTAAGTTTGAATACACAAGAAGATAAGATAATATGGTGTGGGGTCAAATCGGGTAAATACACAGTGAAAATGGGTTACCATATCCAAGATAGGTAAGAAAGGGGTGGTTTCCCTAAGAAAATTTGTTGGGGTAAAGGGGTGTTCCCTAAGGTAGGGGCATTTATCTGGATAGCCCTACATGGAAGAATACGAACAGGAGAAAGATTGAAAGTTGTAGGTTTTGAAGGCCCAAGTAGATGTCTACTATGTCACAAGAATGAAGAAGACTTGGATCACCTACTTCTAAATTGTCCATTCACAACACACTGCTAGTATTGGTTACATAATAAACATGGGTGGATGGCCTCGAGGAATAATAAACTAAAGGAATTACTCATTAGCTAGCCAAATATGAAGAGGGAATCCCTATGGAGGAAAATATGGCAAACATAACCCTCAATTCTAATTTGGAATACTTGGAAAGAGTGAAATAAAAGAATCTTCTAGGACAAAGCCAAGAAAGTTGAGGAAATCACACAAGCCATCGAGAGGAATATAAAAAAATGGTTGAATGCTTGCATCAAGTTACAAAGGAAAACCAAATTCACATGTTGGGATGAAATCCTAATGAAGAACTAGGAGGACCTGAAAATACTAGTAGCATTCCAATTTTCCCCAGACTCAAAAACTAAGAGAAATAAAGTTAAATGGTGTCCACCCACATTAGGAAGATTCAAATTAAATACAAATGGTGCTTCCCGGGGAAACCCTAGAATGGAAGGAGTTGGATGCATTATCCATGATGAAAGGGGTTCACTAATTGTAGCCATATCAGTTAAACTACCTCCATCAACAAATAATGCAACATAAATAGAAGGTGTCCTACAAGGTCTATTACTCTGCAAAGAGAAAGGATTAAGATCAATAGAGATATAATGTGATTCAACAATATGTGTAAGTGCCATTACTAAAGGCTAGATCAAAGTATGACAACTTCAATCAAGAGTCAAGAAGATAAAAGAGCTCCTGGAAGAACTACAAATTGTTTCAATCGGCCTCATGTATACAGGGAAGCAAACAAGGCGGTAGACAAAATAGAAAACCATGGTATTAATCAAACGAAGTTCTATCTATCCCCAACAAGAGTGGAGGTGTGGCAAGACTTAGGAACAATAATCCAAAAGGAAAATAAATGAACAAGGTCATCCACTGCTAAGGAAATAAAGTAAGCTAGAGGGGTCAAGCATGAGGTAAGTGCTCACACGTCAAAATCTTGCACTCCAAGTGAGGTACACATTTCTAAACCTAAATTGATCTAGTTTCATATGTGAAATAATAAGTAATAAAATGCAAATACAAAAAAGCATATTGAATTTCAACAATTAACCCAAATAGTGACAACATTATAAGATAGAGGGAAATCAATCATGATAACCAAGGAACAACTAACGAACAAGCGTACAATAGAAAAATAGCTTTAGCAATAATTCCATCTATAACATAATGAAATCAATAACATTCATCACCTGAAACTCAAAAGAACTAAAACTTGAAGTAACATACACCTTGCACCTTGTAAGCATAATGGGAACATGTAAATTTGACCATATAAAGCTTTTTTTATTATTAACATGAAATTCTCTTGAAAAGCGAAAAATGCTAATGTAGTGGCAAGAAATCATCATTATAACCATTACAAGAGAATCCTTAAGCTACCAAGTATCACCTTATACATCTGAATCAAACAACGACTCAATCCATAAATACATATGTTCATATAATGGCCATAGGTAAAGCTAAGCTAATTTTTTTTAAAAGGCTACACAAAACTAAACAAATTTATACACCTTTATATACAATATCCAAACAAGATCGGAACCAGTGACTCTTATGTGTCACAAGTAATGAAGAGCACAATCCATTTAGAATCCTTTACTAGCACAAGCTGGTATAAGCGTTTGAGAGAGTCATATGCATTTTTAGCATGAAGGCGATGCTCCCAATAAGCCGAATCAATGGCATCTAATAAGAAAGGAAGAAGTGTGATGGGCTTATGGCCAAAAAATGGCAATTCGTGAGGGTGAGGGATTCCCTCACCTAATTGAGCAACTTCTATGATCGTGCCCAAATCTTGAAGGAAAGCGGGTTTAAAAACTCGCTGGGTCAATTGAGAAATCATCTCCTTGTTTGCATGGAGACTCTATAAGGAAGCCAGAAAGTGTGAAGTAATATCAATATTCACTCGGTATCTCTCACTGGTGGTCATAAACCTCCTCCCTAACACCATTTTAACAACCTTAATGGTAAGGGAGTCAAGGTTCTGCAACAGGCCTTTTAAACGTCAGTTATAAATTGGGCCAGGGAATGCTAATTGAGATTTGGTGCAAGTTAGAAAATTTGAGTTTTCATTACTGAATTGAGGCAAAGCAAGAAAACACAAATGATGGAAAAGAAACGACCCATCTTGTAAATTTAAATAGGGAGTGGTCGTTATAACGTTGTACATACGCCAAGGGACATGTCCATGCCAACCCTCACATGAATGAACATTTCAGAAAAACACCCAAGATGGAATAATCATGAGAAAACAAAGGGAACAACCCAGGGGCAGTTTGAAAGGTGTCAAGGGTTGACCCTAGGGTGAAAATAAACACAAGGGAGGCATAACATTAACGCATAAAATGAAAACCATCTATCAATAAAATTGATCACAAGGACCTTGACCATTTTGTAAATCGGAACTTAGTTAGCACAGTGAAACCAAATGCTAGCTCCTCTAAACAAAGCTTTGGCACAATAATAAGAGTTCCTACTTAAAAATACAAATAGGCTCAACCCTAGTAATTAAAATAGGGCACACTTTAATCTCTATGATCAATATATTGAACAACTGAAATACTTTGAACCCCAACGTCAACAACAAAGCATACATTGAAATCACAAATAGGTCTTTCAAATCTTTGACTTTAAATTTTAACCTTTAGATGAATTAATTAGAATTGCTCAAATCCTTTTCACCCAAAACAGCGGAAAGCCATACGATAAGAGAGTATATTTTCATATTATGTCCTTAATATGATAAGAGTTTCTAAACCATAGATAAACGACATTTTCAATATGTCGTAAAAAAATGAGCTTAAATTCCGTTAACCCTAAACTAGTATATTTTCATAACTTCAAAACTTGTAAATATGTACAAAAGTTTTCATTTGTATCATATGTGAAATAACCCTTTTAAAGAAAAAAATTGGACCCAACCCATAAAAGAAACCTAGGTGTGTCTTATTTGGGAATATACCAAAAAACAGGAGCAAGCCCATGATCATTCTTCAAAAAATTTGAACTCCTCGAGCTAGTCAAAGTCATCCACAGAATCGAACTAGTACAGTCTACAAAGGATCCGATAAGGAACCAAGGTGCGACCACGATGAACTAGGAGCTCTGCATCTTTGATGTCTAACAAAAAGGAATAATATTAAGGAACCCCAATTGGCAATTGGAGATCTCGTTGTCGAAGGATACCAACTCCATGTTGTGCAGCATTGAGAACATCTAAATCCCCAAGAAAATGTGGACAAAATAACTTGCGGGTTAACTGACCCACGACATCCTTGGGCAACAAAACGGGCTAGTATGTCGGTATTCACTCAGTGACGCTCCTCTGAAACCAAAAATTTCTTCCCTAAAATAAGCCGAACAACCTTCATTATCATTAACCCTCGCTCAACTAACACAAGCTTCAAACGCTAGTCAGTAATACGACCCAAGAAAGACAATTGGCTCCAGTCACTGGTTAACAAAATAGGAGTCTCCATTGAGAACGAAAACTCCAAACTATACTTCCGAGCTCCCATTGATTTGGATTTAATTAACCCCTAATGTGCGAAATCATAAGAGGATAAGCCGGAATACGCTGCAATGAATGGCATACTGATACACATGAACAAGGTAATGTTAAATCATGTCATTGTAAGCCAAAGCCTATGGGAGTCGAGAGTGAGTAAATTCCATCATACTAATAAGAACGATGGCTCATGCAAAGACGAACATGTCACCACCCAACTCGAACTCTATAGGTAATGATGGCAGAATTAAATATGCCTTTTTTGTTGATAGCGTGGCCACTACGCCAAGTGGAATCTATTAAGAATATTAGATAATAACGTGGCCACTATGCCATGGAGAATAGATCAAGAATAAACTAGAATAATTTGGGAGTTACCACCCAAAATTTTGGTGACACTTACCTATTAAAAAAAAAGTACTATACGTATTTATTAGTACTTTTGGATAGACAATATTAATGATTTTTATTTTTCCTTGTTTAATTAATTATCAATAAGTTAGAACCAATCAAAAACAAAAAAAATACTCTTAAAATAAAATTCTATCTTGTAAAGTGAACATGTAAAATATTCAACTTCATAAATTTTAAAAATATTTTTTGTGAACATGATTGGCTAAAAAAAATTGTGTTATGGACAGATTGAAAAATGAAAGTGAACTATTATTTTTCCTTTTTATTAGGAATGGATTTTACTTTGCTTCCATATGCATTATCTTAGGTAAATTATAGGTATTATAAATATAAGGTGCTATTATATTTTATCTAGCTACCATTTTGTTCCACTAGACTAAAATATAGGCATGTATTTTAAATGATTATGTAAAATTTATATTAGTACATGAATATTTACAAAATATATTGATCTGTTAGGATCTATGACAATTGTGTGAATGAATGTTAATTTAATGTAAACGAGAAATTGAATGTCTTAAGCTTACTTTTAAATGCTTTAAAAAGACATTAAAATGATTAGCATGATAGAAAATATGAGAACATAAAAGAGAAGACAAAGACATGAATTGATTACGGAGTTTGCTAATTGGCTACGTCTCCGGGTCCCTCTCCAATGGAGTGACCGATCCTTCAATTCTGCTCCAAAAGTCTTTACAAAGTCTCCTCGATCGATGAGGAAAATGAAGACAAATTCTCTCCTTCAAGTACAAACATTTTGACATTAATCTCCTGATTCTACCTGCACAGAGAGTTCACTTCCTCCTAATTTCCAAATCTCTCTAATACCTCCATAAGCTAATAACTCCCCTTTTATCTAATTATATTTGCTATATGGGGGTTAAAACAATAATATTCCCCATACTCCCTTATCTCCCATTTTTAACTTAAAATCTTGTAAATATGGCTATTATGCCTTTACATAGGTTTTTGGATTAAAACATATAACAAAACACATCCTTATTTGTTCTATGGTCAGTGTCAAATATATGGCTTAATGGTAATTTTGGTATGTTAGCTATTTGGGGGTTGGTGGTTCAAACTATCGCCCCCCCCACTTTTTACTTATTACCAACCTTCATTCAAATATAAAAATATCTTTTGCTGAAAAATCCTCAAAACCACGTGACCGTCAGTTGGTAGTGGATGGATTTAGGAATGGAGGGGTCGATGGTTCAAACCTTCATTAAATAGAATTGATGCCCCTATATAGATGGAGCAAGTCCCATGACGTATTAGTAGAGAGGGAGGTTTGGAGATGAAAGGTTAGGAGTTTGGGGGTTCAACTCACTAACTAAAATTTTAACAAACTGTTCATTTGCCGCCCGAAGGAGTGCCGACAATGTGCCACATAAAACGTTTTGATTTGTTCACCAGCTGACACGTGTCAGTACCTAATTGGGCCAACTTAATGTTGGAGCCATGTCACCTGCCATGTCCATCTATACTGCCACATGCCAGAGTACAAAGCTGCCACATCATGATCCGTATTGTACTGTCTACCTTGTCGACATGCTGACGTCATCATCGTACTACCAAGTCAACATGGTCAACCCTCAACTTTGACTGGACATATATTCTGCATACGAGCTCTATTTGAGGCAATAAAAGCGAAGTTGGATTTGTGTCGATGAGCTCTTCGACATGATGTTGGTCTTGACCATTTTTGAGATGATCAATTTTTTGACTTATCCTCCTACATCTGGACCCCTGTTTTGATTGAACTTTGACCAAACTTTGACCGACCATATCTTGAGCATACAAACTCCTTTCGAGATGATTCAAGTTGCGTTG
Source organism: Sequoia sempervirens (assembly GCA_007258455.2). NCBI lineage: Eukaryota > Viridiplantae > Streptophyta > Pinopsida > Cupressales > Cupressaceae > Sequoia > Sequoia sempervirens. The sequence goes on along the minus strand of VDFB02193987.1, from coordinate 1,758 downwards.
GGTTCATATTGGAGAGCTATTTAACATGGTGCTAGTTATTGGAGCATTTGGAACAATTATTTTTTTGGTGAGCATATCCACCTAGATCATATATGTACATGTATATAACTACCACTTTGTTTCACATGTCTTTTGGCTACTTGAGAATGTTGGGAAGTTAAACATTCACAAAAACTTTGTTGATCTTAAAATAGGTTGTGAAAACCTAAATTTTTCTTCTAACAAGGTTTTCAAAACCTTTGAAATTGCTTATAGTTTGTAAGAATTTGAAGAGAGAAGTGTTACATGTCATTCTTTCCTTTCAAAATTGACAGAGGTTGTGAGAACTATGTTGGATCTCAATGAGGTTGTGGAAACCATGTGGGCTCTCAACAAGGTTTTAATAACCCCTCTTTAAACTAACAAAATTATGTTTTGTCTTCATAAACTGATAAAGTTTTAAAGTTGCTTTTCTCAGGACTCCTTAAAAAGTGAGGAAGAGGGATTAAACAAAAACTTAGCAATCCAAAATTTTAATCCATAGACAACCACAAGGAACCATGCTTGTTGGGAATAGAGGAGGTGTATTTGCTGCAATTGCACCATGCCATCATTGACCTTAATTAGAAGATATATTCACTAAATATCCCAACATTGAAAAATGTACATATTCACCATGACACTCACTCACAAATCCTCTTTGCCATTATATACATAGAAGGTATTTCAAAAACATTGGTGCTTTTATGGTTTATTTATGATTAATAAGTAAGATTAGTTCATATATTTGACAACAACATACATTTTGCACCAATTTCTTGTTAGTTATAGCTATTTTTTTTATTAGGTAAACACTTTTGATTGAAGCTATGAACTGGAGGAGGCTTTTTAAAGGAATCCAAAACCTTGTATGTCAAGAAAAGACATGCTCAACAACATGAAACCAAAACCAACAATGAAACATGCCTAAAAACCAAAAGAGTCCCTAAGAAACAAACAACTTACAACAAAGGGATAGCCAAAACAACAATCAAGAAGGTTTGACTCCAAACCTCGCCAAATTACTATGAAGAAGATTCAAAGTTTTACTTGTGAGGGCCAACCTACCTTTTTTCAAAGAAGAACCACACACAACCAAAGGACACAAAGTCATAACATTTGATTTTATTTTGTCTTTAGAGGAAGACCTTTGAGAGTTATCAACAAGACCCACAACCATAAAGTCTAACTCTTTTCCTTCATTCCTCAAAATAGAGCAATTCTTTAACAACATTCTAAATCTATTTCCCATGATTGGGGGAAGAAATGACACTTTCTGTCTAAATATGGTGTTTCTCTTTGAAGTTTTGGCACAAATAGGAGAAGTTCCTTGCTTTATGACAACAAAGTCAAAACTATGAGGATGATTCATAACGAATTCTTTGTTCCCAAAAACCAAATGTGAATCACAATTTTATGACATTTGACATCTTATCAAAATCACCACTCACAAAAAAATTATAATATACTATCGAATTGACTATAAATCAAGATAAATAAAAAAAACATTATTTTTAATGACCAAATTATATTTTTAGATTACCAAAATTAATTTCTAAATGACAATAAAAAACTCCTATCTTAAAAATAATCTATTAACCAAAATGCCCTTCTTATAAGTTAGATTGAACTATTGTCATAAACATAACAACATAGTTTTTCAAAAAATACTTACTAATCAAGTAAGTATGTTTATAATTTTCAAAAAATACTTGCTAATCAAGTATGCTTATAATTTTT
>VDFB02193986.1:0-18345 GCA_007258455.2 Sequoia sempervirens | reverse complement strand
GATAGGGCATATGTGTCGTTCCAGACTGCAGATGTGACTCACCTAATCAAATGTGTCATAGAAAGTGGAAAATGCAGTTTTCTAGTAATAAATGTGTAAACAAGTTTGACATATGTGACTCGGTATATCAGATGTGATGTTCTATTAAGCAGGTGCAACTCAATTTGACAAATGCGACTTACTGGTACGTAGATGCAACTCAATTTTTTAGTGAATGACAGATTGGACTCAGTTTTGACAGATGTGACTAACTAGGTTAACAAATGCGACTCCAATTTATCAATTACGTGGTTTCGTGAACAGATGTGTTTTTCTTGTAAACTACAGGTTTTTGACTCACTGTTTCTAATCAATTTTTTGGAAAATAATAGATACTCAGAAAACACATTATTTTAGACATGAACAACATTTAAATCAGATGAAGACAAGTACCATCTAAAGGCTATAATGTGATAGTATCTTACTGGATTATCACTTGGGTTTCCCTAGCTATGCTTATTTAGAGTGGATGACAGGAAGCTTGACCCAAATGGCTCCCCTCCATGACACTCACTTCTCTAGGGCATCCAAGCTTCAGTATCCATGAAACTCCCATGGAATACTTCTCATCTCTACAAAGAACCATATGGATGTGAGATAGCTTTAGAGGTCCAACCTCTTGTGCTAGCAAATAGAAGGATTTGGGTTTCTAAAACAAAAGGGTGTCTAGTAAGGGAGTCCATGAATAGAGAGCCCGTCTGAAATAGCCTAAGATTGGGAGGCTCTCTCTTGCTCTCATCACCACTAATTCTTGATGGACCGAGGGTCTCATGACTTGGATTCAAATGACACTAGCCACTCCTTGGGGTACAAATTTTGTTCCCCCCCTTTGATATAGCCTGCCAAAAAATGTGCTCAAGGTCAAACCCTGAGGTGATGAAATCCCTAGGGAAGCCTCTCTTAAAAAAGAAAAAGACCAATGTGTACATACACACTGGATTGGGTAACACAGAGTGTGCAAGTGCACAAAACACAGTAGATAGTGTTCTTTTTAAGTACTACTTGAAATGTTACTTATTCTAAACAGATAGTCTTGTTTCAAAATAGTCTTTGACACACATCTTGCAAAACAATTCATCAGTAGTTTCAATTTTTTCTTTATCGATTGTTCTGCAAAAAGGTTTCGAAAACTTGTCTTCTACACAATGTCTTGAAAACACTATGTTAAATCCTTAAAAAAAAAGACACACAACAAACTCAAAATTAGTCGTAATGCGAAAACACAATGAAAACTTCAAATTCAGAATTTAGACTTAGAAATTATACCATTCAAATGCATTGTGAAAGGAAGCAGATGTGTCATAGGTTTACCAATCAAGTGCATTGTAGATAGCCACAAATGCGTTGATTTTTGTCAAATGCATCACTTTATTTGTCATATGTGGCTTGTAGTATCAATTGCATTTTTTTTTGCATCAAATGCGTCAGACCGTATGATACATGCAAAATGGAATAAATTTCTATGGATTTTTACAAAGAGCATGTCTTCACGTCGGGTTCACCAATGTAACATCATGTAAACAAGAAAGATCAAAGCAAACACACGATATGCAATAAACTTAAATGTAAACTAAAGCTAAACAATAAAGAACAAAAGAAATAGCTAAACAATAAATAAACAAAACCATCTCACTAAATATCTACATCATTCGATGCATGACCTTGATTGTTCTTCTCCATTTTTATGTTTGATTATAATTTCCCTCAGATTTCTAAGTTTGCAAGTATAGCCTATGATAGTGATTTAGGAAAACATCGAAGATTAAACAGTTGGTCGCTTCCAAATGTCTTAAGATTTCGGGAGGAGTTATAATGATGGTCAGGTCAATTTATAGAAAATTGATTGTTCGAATGACAGACTCAGATTAGAAGATAGACAGATGATTCAGATTAAAAGATTTGACATGCATTGAGATTAGTGTTAGTAGTGATGTGAGTGTTAAAACATAAAAGGTGAAGATCAAGATTAAATAATGATTTAATCTCTATTTGAAAGTATTCAAAAATTAGAAGAATAATGATTACATGTAAAGATGAGTATTTGCATGAAAGAAATAGTTTGTTCGAATGCACAAATAGATTAATTAATTAAATAAAACTATTTAATTAATATAAGTTTGCACGTAGAAGAATTAAAACTTGATAACTGACTAATTAAATCAAGAAGTCTCTTAGTTAAAAATAGACAAATATTAGATCAATAGATGACTGACTAATTTAAATAGATCTCGACTTGAGTAGTAAGTGAATAATTAGATAGCTAAGCGATTATCCAATTATAGAAGAATATGCCAAGAATAGTTCTTTTTATGAATTAAATGATTATTTAATTGAACATTTGACATTTAAGGATTAAATTAAATAAATTAAGATTTATTTAATTGACTAAAGAAAAGATTTAAAAAATAATTAAATAATTAAAGTGTTTATTTAATTATAGTCAGAAATGTGATACAGATAAATTAAATAATAATTTATTTAATTTTGAGAAAGGGGATAAAGTCAATTAGTGACCTAGTTAAATAAAGAACATTTATTTAATTAATCAGGATTGAATAAAAGATAAAAAATGAATTAATTAAATAATTAAAGTTATTTAATTAATAGAAGAATAAAGGTTAAAATTACTCAATTAAATAACGTTATTTAATTAATAGGTGAGAAAGGACTTTAAAAAATAATTAAATAATTAACATTATTTAATCATGACAATGAAAATATGAATTATGAAGAAATTGAAGTCACATGCCTAGACCAAATTCCAGTGTCTACACATATCAAGAGTAAACCATGACATAATCACAACCACTCTAAACGAAGAAAAAACCATATCCCCAATCACATGAAGATAACCTTAGTAATGATGCATCCACATCATTACCAACAACTCCCACTAAACCGTGGTACGAGCTACACATGGCATCATGACTACCATCCTCCCCATGATGATCACTCTTTAACATCAAGCAGAGAGTCATCACTAACATTTTTACATGAAATGATCAAAGCATGATTACCGTCATCCAAGGATTCCTTTGTAGAAGAATCAAATCTCTTTTTCTTGTTCTTACAATCCTTCTTCACATGTTCTGATTTACCACAGTTCCAACTCTTTACCTTAATCCATCCTTCTAACTTACCCTTCCCTTGTCTCCCTTAGGCTCCTTTTTCTTAGGCCTACCTTTTACAAGCAAGGAATCTTGGATTTCCATTTTAGACTTCCTCCTCATCTCCTATGATAGGAGAGTAGGAATTATATTGTCCATCTTCAGATCTGCACCACTACCACTGATAGCAGCAATTAGATTTTCCCAAGATTCTGGTAAAGAACAAAGTAACCATATGTATTTATCTTCATCTTCTACCCTTACATCTACAGATGCTAACTTACTTAGAATCAAATTAAAATCATTCAAATGATTTGCAACATAATCACCATCTTTCATCTTTAAAGAATACAACTGTCTTTTTTAGATACAACTTATTAGTAAGACTTTTAGTTTGATAAATATCACCTATTCTCTTCCACAACTTATATGTAGTAGTTTCTTCTGAAACATTCAAGAGAACAACATCAATAAGACATAATATTATGGTCCCTCTTTCCTTCTTATCAAGCTTAGCCCAATCCTCATCTAACATCATTGTAGGTGACTTTGTCTCATTACCAATAGCCTAACGTGAATATATATATTTGGGGATGATTCGTTTTTTGGTTTCCACGCATGTTATCATTGGATCCGTTGGATCTTTCCAGTATCTAGAGTAGAGTTAAGGCTCATTGTAACAGAGTTGTTTTCCAAGGTGTGTAGCACAATGGTAAAGGAAACCACTACTGACCAAAGGCAATTCCAGGCTTTTGGAGATATCCCCAGGCTCTACTGATAAGTTGGCTACGTTACTTAGATGAACGAGAGTAAGATTGATTGTAATGGCTTTTGGGGTGTTAAAACTATTATACTGTAGATATAAATAAGTGTTCTTTGTTACAATTTATTTTTGTATGATTATCTATTTAATTCATTTTACCATTTGTAGAAGTAGACAGAAGATTGTAGAAGAATTAGACTAGAACAAATAAGTTACATAACATATACCATGGAGAAACCCTTTAGGGAAAAAACTCCACCAAGAATCAATGTATTATTTAATCTCAGAATAAGATTACAATAATTCCAATCCTTGCTTGAGATGCTTCTTTTTCCTTCAACAATTGTTCTTCACAACTTGAAATCAAATCTAATAAACTCTCTTCAACTTGGTGCAATAAATACACAATAATGAGCCTTGTAAACTACAAAAATTTTACAATTACAAAGCACAATTCTTATCTCACAAAACCCATGCCTATTCTTTGTGAGTAGAGTTCTACTGTGAATAAAAATTTCAAAACAAGTCCTTCATCCATTTGGGCATCCCAAACTGAAGTCACAACTCAATGTTGATTCTACAGATATCTTGTAAGCTTATCCTCAAATTTGGCACCCAAGAATGGGCCCACTTAACTCAGCCTTATAAAATATCTTATCATGCAAAAGTGTTAACTCCAAGATGCCAACTTGGGTGCCCAAGGTGGGTCCAAGTCAATCTTTGTTAACTGAAACATATCTCTCCACCATTCATGCAAATATCATGCATGATTGATCATCCCCACTTAACTGAATGTAACACCTAATATTTGTCATGCAACTAAAGTCCTTAGTCATGCATTCCAAGTCAACTGAAGTCAACTAGCATTCAACTAAAACTAAATACTTGCAACTAAAGATAAATGAACCATAACTAAATTGAACTAAACTGAATTGATACTGAGTTGAACTAAATTGAATTGAACTAAACTAAACTCCATGCATGTAAACATCAATCCCTAACTTCTAGGATCTTTACATGCATTATTGAAGTGTTATCTTTTACTCCAAACAGTTAACTTAACTCAAGGTGAGTTCCACCTTCCATGTGGGTGCCCCATGTGCTCCTATTTTGTAGGAGCTCTTCATGGGCATCCCCACATGTTCCTATCATGTTTAATTAATTAAAAATTTCAATTAACATGTTTATTTCATTCAAATTTAATCTATTTCTAATCCTATTGTTGGGGAACACTTTCTAAGGACTTAGGAGATACATGAAATAATGTTTAGGATTGTAATTAAATAGCATCTTATTCCCAACAAAGGGAAATTACAAGATTCACACCTTGGGTTGACTCACATAAGGGTTGTTAGTCAATTCTTTGTGTGGATCTCATTTCCTAATGAAAGTAGAAGAATACTCTTTGGATCCACTTTTCCATTTTTGGGGGAAATCTCCCCCTATCCTATTTTTCTATGTTTTAGTTACTATGTTCCTCAAGGATGTCCCAAGAAGGATTTAGAGGAGCGATGATGGATCATGAAATTTTCTTTAAATTATTGTTTGTGGTTTATGTTGAAAAAAAGACTAGGGAAACTTTGTCCTAAGTATGAGTCATGACATCCCTTGTCTATTGAGTGTTTGTTTTCACAAAGGGAAATCATACACCTTGGTTTATGTCATACCATGGTGTTTTTTCCATTTTCTATAATTTTATCACCCATGATAATAAATATGCAAGTCTAGCATCCATCAAGCAAGAATATCAATTGCTTTTCATTTGGATAACTCCACACTAACATAGATCTTCTTCACACTCACATTCGTTCCATCTGCATTCATCTTGATGGCATCTTGTGACACACAAAAATATCCTGCATACATAATCATGTTAGAAGCATAATAGGAATCATCATGAATATGTTAGGTCAACTATCTGCATGAGAAAATACAAAAAAATAGATTGCATTACAAAGAATCATCATGCATTCATAAAAGCATAACATATCATAATCACGTAAGTACCATCTTGCACCCGTAAACCATCACATTTTCATAACCCATATCCATTATCCATATCATTACATTTACACACATCATACATATCCATATTGCATCATATCATAATCATAAAATATTCTTAACATCATAAATCATGCATCACATGTGCATCCACATAAGCATCATAATTATATAAAATCCTCCTACATATAGAATGCATTAATATGAAATTAAATCATGTACATATTGTATCCATCATAGAAATACAAATTAAGTACATCCATTCATACATCATAAGATAGAGAATCATATATAAGCACAAACCATACAATCATACATCATCCATAATGCAAGTTATAACATGTAGAATCATCTCAAAAATCACATAAATGAATAACATCATAGCATCATAATTCATCACATAGAAACATGCATAATTAATAACACATCATATAGTGCTACCAAAATCATGCATCTCGTATATATAAAAAATTAGTGTCATAGTACAATATCATGATGAATCTAAAAAATGCAGCTCGCAAGCTTAGTAAAAATATTCATGTCAATGTCTAATACAATAAAAAAGGTCTATCCAGTGCTCCCCCTATCACTTGATGGGGATGGTGTCATGGGATGCTTCCTATCATGTCTCATTTGACATCCTAATCCCCATAGCCAGTGATATGGTGAGGGACATGGCTGGGAAACCCCACCACTACTCTAGCTCCATCTCGAGTGTGTTCTACTCTAGGACTTGATCATGACCTCTAAGAAACTGAGCTCTTTGTACTCGATAGGCACATCTTTCATATAGATCTCTATAATATTTCTTTCCCCTGATGGCCCTTCATATCTCTCAAGAAAAATCTACTGATGGGCCACTATATTGACTAGTAAAATCAATGGCGCTCTACTTTTCCCTCTATGCTTGAATCACAACCATGTCCCTCTTGACCCTTAGCTAATGCAGCTCTAACTATGCAACCTATAGCTAAGCTTGTACCTATGCCACTTGTGCATCTACCAGCCTATCCTCTTCCTCCTCCTCCATAGCCTTAATGATGAGGATCTCCTCCAAGCCCTCCTCTATCACTACTCTCTCCCTCTCCTCCTCCTCATCTCTATCTACCATCTCCTCATCCTTGTTGACCTCCACCCTTCTCGACATCCATACCAATTTCAACCTTTGCTCTAACCTCCTCCTCCTACCTTAGTCCCTCCTCTAATTTTTCCTCCTCTTGATAAGGAGAAGCGTCCTTGACACCCTCCCCCTAATGAGGATCCTTTTCTACCTATCAATCATCATCTCATCTTGATGGATGAGGTGGATATGGTGGATTTCCATCCCTACCTCTACCTCTCCCACCCCTACCTCCTCGTCCTCCACCATCTCCTCATCCTCATCCTTAGCCCCAAAGCCTATCTCTTGACCCTCTCCCATTCCTTTGTACATGCACAAGTTGATCAAGATCTATAAGTGGAACTGGCCTATGTTGGGCCCATCATGCATCATAATTAGGTGTAGTCCCTACATATTTCACCTCTGCCTCGACACCCCACTGTACTAGCTACAACCTGTCTATATATTGTTATATCATAAAAAATAGAATCATCAAAACCCATGGTTGTATCTCTCTACTCAATTAATCAAACCTTGTTGTGCCCACTAGAAGCCCTTGTCACTCCCCAAACTCTCACCATACCATCTCTAGAAGATATCGCTATATGATGTGTTGGCTCTAGGAAGTCTGACCAATTAGATACCTTGTCTTATGGAAATAAGGAAAATGATCATCATCATTTGTAGATGGGGTGTAGTCCTTGTATGGTATCCAAATGAAAGAATCCAAAATGTTAATGGCATGTCTCCAATAACTAATTTCACCCACATGTGTCTACGTTAGAACACCTCCATATATGAACACATAAGGAAAGGTTTCCCCCAGTTGTCTCTACACAGGTAGTTAGAACACTGCTATATGATCACATACCCACACCATGAGAAGAGTCATCCCATAGCTAATGATTTGTGCACCTCTATAAGCCACATTGTGGAGCTAAAAATATAACATCGCAAGAATGCATGGGCCCCAAGCATATACTATATGCTAAGTTAGCATACCAACCAACATCTCCACCCATTTTATTAGAAACCCATGTCCTCATCAATTAGGCAACACGAATCCACAAATCATGATGCAAAGGACAACAATGAAGAGATCATATCTATCAGCCAAGACATCCCAGCAGATCTCGTACTGCTCCACTCCTAGCTTAGCAATATCCTCATGTTTGAAAGCACCTTCAATCATAGCATAACCTTACTCTTGATCAAAGGATACTCGTCCTCGAATTAGAAGTCAAAGGATCTACCTCATGTCCTCAAAAATCATGTTATTCCTTGCATAACCACCCCATTTTATTTTGGAAAAAAATGGGTCCCCCTTTTTTTTGTTTTTTGTTTGGTTTTGGTTTGGGTCTTAGGATTTGTTTTTTTTGCTCCTAATTCTTTCTTTCTTTCGTTCTATTAGAAGTAGAGCTAGAACTGAAACTAGACTTTGAACTTTTCACAAAGTTCCTAGTCTAGATTTCGTTCTGACTCTGAGTCCGCCTTCTCTTCCTTGTTTCCTTTCGTTGTCTTTCAGTTTGTTTGAAACTCTCAGGTTTGTTTTCTCCCTTGAGTTCTTTGTCACTTTCCTTGCATTTTTTTTTCCGGAGCAGAAGCAGAACCAGGATTGGAACCTAACTTGGAACTTTCTAAAAGTTCTAGATTTTGTTACCGTTATGATTCCAACTCCACTCATTTGCATTGTGGTGTTTGTTTCATTCGTGTTGTTTGGGCCGAGTCTAGTTTTCATTCCATTCTCACTTCCCTTCATGTTTTTTCGTCTTTTTTTCATTTCCTATTTCTTGGTCAGGAGAGGAACCAGAATCAGACAAAACTTTGAACTTTCTGAAAGTTCCAGTTTCGATTTCAGTTATGACCCCACCCTTGTTTCTTTTCTTTTTCGTTGTCTTTGTTGTAGGACTGGGATCAAGTTTGGAGTTCGATAAGGAACTTGTCAAAGCTTTCTTGTTTGGTTGTAGACCTGGGTCCTCTTCTGCCTTGCTTTAGGTGTACATGAGAATTAACTATTTGTTCGTGTTGTTTGCTCTGCCTCTGACATACTGTCTTAATGGCATTAATTGTATCCTCTTCGCATCTGTGAATTGATTTTAAATTCCTAATCACGTCTAACTGGCTCATTATCTTTGTTATTCAAGATTTTTAAGCACACCAAAGCTAGAAGAAATTCAAGAGGATTGATTGGATTGCGGAAGTGAGCTGCAAAGAAAATATTGGTCAGTTTTTGGACATTTCTTGGGAGCATTTTAAGGTAGGTTTCTTTTCTCTTTTGTTTCCCGTTTCACTGTGTTTTGTCATTTGTTGTTGTGTTTTGGCACGTTCATAGAAATTTGGGTATGTGTAGGATCATGATGGGCCAAAAAATGGCAATATGATGTGTATTTTTAGGGTATGTGGTTGACGACTTATTTTTTACCCAAAATTGATGAAATGAAAAGGGTTTTTAAAGGAGATTCTCAAAATTCCACCAATATAAATTATTCTTTAGTTTGAATTTACTAAATAATTATTATTCATTTTCTATTTGAATTACGACTAAAGTTTTGATTGATAGGTTGATTGAAAAACATTTATAGCTTTCAAACGATATCATATTTTTTTAATCCAAAACATGAATCACATTCTAGCTTCACATACTATAGGATTAAAAAAATAAAATTAATTCATGAAGTTTTGACAAGTTAAGGTGGTTAGAGAGATACACATTTTTATATTTTTAAAAGTTGTAATAAAAATTCATAATTAATTATTTCTTAGAAAAATTACAAAAAAATATGCATACATGGACATGAGTCCTCTACTTATGTCTAAAATCTTATAAAAAATTATCATTTTATTGTGGTTAGAATTGGTGGAACCAGGACACCTACTTCTTATTTTTCCTAAAATTTAAGTACTCTGCATTGAAATTTCAAATTTTCACAAAATAGATTTAAAAAAAAAAAAACCTAGTAGTTTAGAAACTAAATTCAATTTTCTATAGATTCCATTCTTACATATTTTTGAAATAATATAGATAACTTATTTAAATTTTACATCAAGTTGCCTAATTTTGAATTTTTTGAATTTTTTGCCACTTAAGGGCTTGTTTTTTCCATGATGATCCTACACATACCCGTCTTGCTTTTGAGAATTCTTTGCTCGTTTCTTGTTCCTTTTCTTTTTATTCTCTTTTCTTTTTTCTTTTTCTATTCTTTCCCGTTCCATTTTTGTTTGTTTTCCATTTGTCAATTTTCATTTGTTGTCCCTTTCATGACAGGTGCATGTTGTCATTCCCTAGTTCTTAATTAGGGTTTCAATTTTTGAGGTTTTTTTTGCTTGAATGACGGAATTCGTTTTGGAAACCCTTTTCTCATTTCAATCCTATGTCAACTTTGTGTTTTCTGCGTTGAAATGTCCTAATTTTTAGAGTTGGCATGTCGAGCAAGCTAGGGTTTGCTTGACAACCTTTACAAAATATCTTTTCCTAAGGTTAAATGTTGGCTTTTATGTGGTCAAGGATGGGGTTAAGCCCTTTGTTTGGATTTCCTTGTAGGCCTATGTGACCCAGGTCTTTAAAATTCATGTGACTGTGTCTTTTGAAATACCCTTTATTTTGCATATTGAATTGGCAGGAGCGGACCTGGGAACAAAATTTTCCTAAGGTTGTTTTTCATTAGGAATCATTCCTAAAATGGTTTCACTTCTGTCATTATGATATTGAGTCTTGTCATTGAGTGAAATCAGAGTTGGGGTGGAAGTTGAACCTGAAACTAGTGTTTAGTTTCTGGTTTAGTTTCTATTCCAGTCTTGGTTATGGTTTTGTCCTAATTCTGGTTCTAACCCTGCTAGTGTTGAAAATTGTTTTATGTCCTTGGTGCTTCTATCGTTCCACATCCGATAAAGGTTGAAGTTTGGTTATGTTTAAACATTGTTTCAAAGGGATGGAGTTAGGTATTGACTGATGTATTGATTTCTTTGTGTTAATCATCTAATACAAGAGTTTATTACAAAATTTGAGAAATATCTAGAGCATCAAAAGAGGCTTCACAAAGAAGCTAATTTGTAGAAACTTCAAGGTAGGGGGCTAGGATGAAGAATATTAAAGCGGAGAAGCTCCCCTACACCTTGAGGTGCAAACACAAAGAAGCTACCCTTACTGCCAGCAAGATTGATTCTGACTGGGTAGATATTACTAACACCAATTTAGGCCCTTTTCAATTATGAGGAGCTGATGGATGGGCTTGATTCAGATACCCTTTAGCAAATGCTTTCTAATTATGATGAGTACATCCTTGAGTATACAATGCAGAGGTGAGCTGGCAGCAGAGCATCTTCTTCACTTAACACAACATCTTCTTCTCTCCTATTTGTTGGGTTTTAACATGAATTTGACTCCAGTTCCATTCTTCAATCTTACCTGCTTTCTTGGGTGTCAGCATTTTGTGCAATAGAGCAATCTGACCTGGTAACTAATGATTAGTAGTCCAGTTCTTCATTCAGTTATGATTCCTTAATTTGTGGATCTGAGTTTTGATTGGGAGGAATTTATGCATAGCATTGTCTATATGTATCTCTTGGTTCTATTTTGTAAAGGTAAACTAATTGAAGGAAGATCAACCACCTGATGATAGCGAATAGTGATTAGTTCTAGGATTTCATTGTTGTTAGTAGAGATACTTTTAAGAAAGTTCAATTGAACTTAGATATAGTTTTTACAATTTTATACACATTTTATGTTATCAAGTTTGGACCTATCTGATAAGGTTAATGATGCATGATCAATCTGTATGCCATTGATTTGTTGTTCCTAAATGTTTTCTATTTCATGAGGATCAATAGAGGAAACTAGATTCATGATTATCTCATTGGGTTATCTATGAATGAAGTTATTGTTATATCTATTTGATATGTGTTTAATGATGAGTGAAATGTTTTTGAAGTAAAGTTTAGTGAATGTTAATGGTATTGAATTAGCATTATGGATGTATCCAGTTGTATGGTTTTTTTTGTGGATTGTATCTTGTTGCAGTTGTGGTTAGGTGAATAAACACTCATTATTGATACACATGTCTAGATATTAAGAACTTCCATTCATGTTCTTCTATTTTAAGGCTTTGATCTATCTTTTTATCTTTATTTAAACCCCCCAAAACGTAGATTAGTTGATTTCATGTAGTTTTTCTCCTTATTACTAGCAAATGCCCCTTGCACATTATAGTTATATTGACCATTGAGCAACATCAGCATAATTGAAAACCAATTACTAGGACCTTGGGAGTTAGATTACCATGTGTTGTCTTTCTTTCTCAAGAGAAATAGAATAGTAATATTTTGTTTAATGTTGTGCTATTTTTACCCTCAATAGATTTGGCACTAGAAGGAGGGTCTAAGGAACAAACTAGCTCAAATTGGGTCATTCTCACCAAATAGGTACAAGAGAGTTCTCATATCTTCTCAGAACCCCGAACCATTGGTCGAACTCCAAACCCCTGCTAGGTATAGGCCCCAAGCTCATAAAATATTTATTCCACCATTATCACCACCACTCACCCCACCTGGGTTTCCATCGAATCCATCCATATCACCTCACAGGCCAAACTCACCCATTCCAAAACCTACTCAACTAGTATCACCACCAATACTCATGGCTTTCTTTTTCAATAAGCCCTCACCACTAGGGACTATCGTTGGGGAATACATGATCTCCCCAAGAACCTAGAGAGGTTCTATCCTAAGTACATGCATGGAGAATCAAGAATATTTGAGGAGAACATACAGGCATTTAAGGATGCATGTACTCGTGCTCAGGTGGCTCATCATGACGTTATGTGCAGGTTGTTCCCCTATTCTTTTGGTGACATGGCATACAATTGGTACCTAAATTTACCTCAAGGGTCGATTCTAAGTTGGAAAGACTTGGAAAATGCCTTTATCAATCAGTTTAGGGTTTATGTAGACCTTGCTATTCTCTACCACCAATTTTCCACAATAAGAAAAGAGCACCATGAACCATTTCCTTTATTCAATACAAGGTTCCAAAGAATGTATCTAAGGTTGTAAGATCCTTACTAGGTTGTTGAGAACATTGCTATTTTGGTGTACTTAAGGGTTGTGGATCCTTTGATTGGCTTGTTCTTGAAGAGGACATATAATCCCAATGAAAATGATTCTTTGGCTAAAGTATATTGATGCAGGAGCATCCTTGGTTCTTGTCAATCTTGCATCAACCAAAAATATTTTCGTTTTAGTTTTGTTTCTATTTTGTTCTTTCTCAATTCATGTTGGTGGATTCATCACCTTTTCTCACCAGACCCTTTGGATCTCTACGTACATCATGGACATGTTCATTTTCCTTATTTTGAGATTTGAGCAAGATTGGATCATTTTTGACAAGTTACCAATTCTAGATTTCATGTCAATTTCTTGAACTGGCACCAAAATAGTTTTCAAGCCTAATGGCTAATCTGATCATTTGTGGATCATTCTTTTGATTGGAAGATCTTAATGGTGTGATTTTAAATGTTCCTTGGAGTGTCCCCAACCTTTGTTATAGGTCCACACTTTGTCTTATACACCTGTTGATGGAGTAATTCAAATTTGAGGCTGACTTATTCATGTGCACATTACATTTTCTTTCCTTGGAGAATGTGATGATCTTTGGCCAATGCAGATGTTTCTAGAATTATGGATATAGTATAAAGCTTGTAATAGATAATTAGAATACATAGTGAATAATAGATAGAGAAGTTTGGATTAGATTTTTAAGCTCGCATATAAGAGTATATTGGAATATTGTATTTCTGAACATGTTGTATCAGGCCTGAGAGCCGAATTTGTAAGCCCAAATGTTGTCGGTTGAATGTAACTGAGATTTCTATTAATGAGAATGTTTTAATCTATATTTTTCTCTGTATGTCATGTTTCTTTTGTTGTGTTACTCTTGTTGCATGGTATGGATTATTCTCTTTGAGGACACTCCTACTGTGGCTACACCATATATCATCTAGCCATCTAGTTGCAACAACAGATAAGTTTATAATCCAGGAGTCTAGGAGTTCTCCCTCCCTTAGGGTATTAGATTCCTAACCCAACTCCATTTTTTAACATGGTCCCTAGGATGTATTATTCCCAATACAGACCCATGTCTGAGTTGCAGGCTTAACCTCCCCTACCATTATTCACTAATGGTCCCCAGGACTCCTTCCAACAAACACAAAATTACCAAAATCAAACTATAGGATCAGATTCTGTTAATCAACCCTCTGTAGTGAAGACTATAGAAAGTGAAAAGACTCTCCAACTAAAAAATGAGATGGAGACTCTCAAAAAGACCCTATCTTAGATGTCTAACAACATGGTTCAACTTAAACAAAATCCCCCTCAAAACTAGAACCAAGGTTTTTAGAATTAGGGAGGGTATTCTAATCAGGGTGGTTACTCCAACCAAAACTCCAACCAAAATTCCAACTAGAATTATAACACCAACCAGAACACTAATAGGAATTTCCAGAATCAAAACTCCTCTAACCAAAACTATCAAAATTATAATAGAGGATATAATCAAAGGTCTAACAACAACAGGCCATGGAATACTGGACCCAATAATAGAGGAGTTTCCCACAATTATCAAGCGAGAGATGAAAATCCACACACTACCAACATGGAAGACCTCAACCTTATGACCAATTGTTGTAGGCTACATGATACTGTAGTTCATTCTGAGGTGAATTGCTCGAAGATGGAAAAGATGGTTAAGATAGCCCAAGCTGATGCTCCATTTCAAGGTGATCCAAAAAGTCTGGTGGATCAACAAATATAGCTATGGCCTATGATATCTTTGATGAAGGAACTTCGTTTCCCAATCAGGAAGACAATGAAATAGTAGAATATGTATACGATGCCCAAGCCTTCCAAACCAAGGGAGGCCATTTCCTTAGAAATTAGAATAGAGGGCCATTCATGACCTCTGCCCCTCCTAATAACATGGTCCCACCGAATCAGAATGCAAATAATAAATTACCACCACCAAAGGGACCATCAGATTCTCAGAATAAAATTTTTCCACCTTTCTTTACAACACATTAGGTGAGGAATGATTCAGAATTTGATTTCATTGTAGAGATGCAGAGGAAAAAAACTTCAATGTCATTCTTTAATGTTATGAAATGGTGCCCTGCTCAAAAGGAAATTTTGTTGAAAGCCTTGGAGGAAGTAGATAGGTCAAAAGGAAAAGAAAAGGTAACTCCCACTAACGAGATGAATTCAAAACTCTATAAAGGTAAGACTGGTACTCCATCTTTCCTTTTGAGTTTAAGGATTTTTGGAAAGAATCTACACAACTATCTTCTAGATTTTGGGGCATCGGGAAACATCATGCCATTTTCAATTTATAGGAAGTTAGGTCTGAGTCCACTCTAGAAAAATAAAAAGGTTATTCAATTGGATAAAACATAAGTCAATGTGGTAGGAGAACTTAAGAATATTCATGTATAGGTTGGATTTGATCCAAGGATGCAAACTTACATGGATATCCAAGTTGTTGATATCCTAGAAACCTATAGTATGCTCTTAAGTAGATATTTAATGAAGATTATTGGGGGATATTTTTTCTTGGATTTCTCACACATGTGGCTCCCCTAGAAAGGGATTGCAACATAGATCAAAATTAAGAGCGAACCTAGGCTTAAGAATATGATTACTGAATATGATACCCCCAATGAGGTAGCCTATTTTGAAATTGAGATGGGGTTTACAAGCAAGAGGAAATCATGACTTTCTCTACGCTTCATTCTGATGATCTATTTCCTCTAGAACAAACTAACCTGATGACTACAGTTAACCAGCAAGTCTTAATCAAAAAATTACAACATGACAGGCTGGTGTTGGGAAAAGAGGCTGATATGTGGAGTTTGTTGCTTCCCAATTGGTGTAGGGTCCTTTACCAGAATCATTTTGAGTTAACTTGTCAACCCTATGTAGATATCTTAAACCATGTCTCCCAGGTTGAAGAAACTTGTGAATGTTCACTCTGAACATTTGCCAATAAATTTCCATTTAAAGCAAAGGATGAAACTATCCTTATGAGAGCCAATCTTGCTAAAAAAGAATCATCTTCTCAACTTGAGCAGACTTAGGTTCTATGCTCTGAACTACAAAGAAAGATTGAGGAATCTCAGTCTTTGCCAATTACACCTACCCCAGAAACCCTTCCAATGCCTAAGGCATTGGTGAAAAATGTACTAAGTCATGATCTAACCCAAGAGGAGGTTCAAGAATCAATTCCTAAATAGATTTTGAATCCAGGAGAACCCTCTAGTGAACCATGCCCCCAATTACCTTTAAATCCAGATGTCCAACACCCATCTAAGACACCACATACTTCTGGAAAAAAAAAATTGTAGACCAAAAGAAGAAAGAGATCCCAACTCCAGATCAATTATGGAGTCTAAAATTTGATGGCTCTAAGTCCAAATCAGGAAGTGGAGTAGGGATAGAATTAAGTAACCCAAAAGGGAAGACTTACTTTCCTTCTTATAGGCTACAGTTTGGTTGCACAAACAACATGGCAGAATATGAAGCACTTGCTTGGGGTCTAATGTTCACCCATCAAAAGAAGGTCACATCTCTCATGGTGATGGTGGATTCTGAAGTAATTATCAAACAGGTTCATGCCAATATACTTGCCATAGCAAAATATTGGTTGCTTACAGAAATAGAGTTTGGAATCTGATTGAGGATTTTGACGCTTTTGGAATCATTTTGATTCCTAGGGAACACAATTAGACTGTAGATGCCCTTGCAGTCACTGCTAGCACTTTGGAGCCTATGCAGGACTCCAAATTAAAAATATTTTCAATTGAACTAGTCTCAATCCCAACAGTCCTAGATAATGTCTAGAATTTTTAGGTCATCGATGATGACCAACACATACTCGCCTTCTTGTCTAGTTCTAATGTCTTCGAAGGACAAATAATAGATGAATCAAAAAGAAATCATGGGGATTGGGATCTTGAGAGTTGTGACACTAAAGGGATAATGAATTTGAAAAGCAACAACATTCCTAAGGGGATGGTATCTTTAGAAAGAATATTTGATTCCGATCCTCGGGCTCGGGAGAGAGTGCCAACACAAAGTGATGGAGGGAAGTAAAAATCTATTAATTTGGTTGATTCAAGTCCTGAAAGAAATGTTCTTATAGGAAAGACTTTCCTTGAGGAGATTAGAAATGAAATAATTAAGGTGTTAAAAGAAGAAATTACAACAATTTCCTAGAGTTATGAATATTTAAAGACTTTTGACACCTCTATAATCACGCATACAATACCTTTGAAGCAAAAAGTGAAGCCCTTTCATCAAAAGTAGTACCCGATCAATGCTTTGATTGAGCCATTAATACAGAAGGAAGTGCAAAAGCTTTTTTTAGCAAGAATCATCTTCCTAGTATGACACTTCACTCAGGTTGCCAATTTAGTTCTAGTACGTAAGAAAAGTGGGGAGATCAGACTGTGTGTTGACTTTAGGAACCTAAACAAAGCTTCGAAGAAGGATAACTGTCCACTTCCTTCTTTGGATGAGATATTACAAATTGTCAATGGATCTCATATGATGTTGTTCTTGGATGGCTATTCTTGGTAAGCCAAGTTATTGTCAACCATGAGGACATGATGAAGACTGCCTTCACTACTAAGTGGGGGAAATTTCCCTATCACAAAATGCCATTTGGACTTATCAATGCTGGAGTTACATTCTAGCGCACCATGGACATAGTATTCAAGGATTTGATAGGTAACTGTATCATAATCTATGTAGATGACTTCACTATTTTCTCTAAAAACAAGAAGGACCATGTTGTTGATTTAGCAAAAGTGCTTAAGAAGTGTATAAGCTATGGAGTGTCCCTAAATCCCAAGAAATGTGTCTTTGGAGTTTCTGAAGGGAAAATTTTAGGGCATGCGATTTAAAAAAGGGGAATATCCATAGACCCTGATAGAGTTGAAGCCATCTTGAAATTGACAATGTTGGGCAATAAAAAGGAGATGAGATCCTTCTTTGGGAGGATTAATTTTGTAAGAAAGTTTAAAATGAGATTTGTAAAAATTGTGAAACCACTTAACGAGATGAAGAAGAAAGATGCAAAAATAGAATGGATCAATGAGGCTAAATATGCTTTCTCATAGATTAAACAATCAATATTTGAGGCATCAATTTTAACTAGCCCAAATTATCTAAAGCCCTTCTATATCTATTCATTTTCATCTGACCATTCATCTGCAACCATTCTAACACAAGGAAGAGGAGAGGGAGATGAAAGGCTAATTTCCTTCATTAGCTGCCCATTCAAAAAT
>VDFB02193984.1:0-11755 GCA_007258455.2 Sequoia sempervirens | reverse complement strand
ACCATTGTTAATTAATTCTCTGATGAAATGATACCTTGTATCAATGTGCTTGCTTCTCTTATGAAAGACTGGATTTTTCGAAAGAGCAATGGCTGAATTGTTATCACAGTAAATTTTTGTTGCCTCCAATTGTTCATTTTGCAATTCTTTCAAAATTCTTCTCATCCAAACTGCTTGACATGCTGCACTTGTGGCTGCCACATACTCTGCTTCAGCTAATGAAAGACAAACTATTGGCTGCTTCTTTGAAGACCATGAGACAACTCCAGTCCCAAAATTAAATACATAACCAGACGTGTTTTTTCTATCATCAATGCTGCCAGCACAGTCACTGTCTGTGTATCCTATGAGTTTGAACTCATCTGAACTTGAATACTTGATGCCAAAATTTCTTGTTCCACTTACATACCTTAAAATTCTCTTCCCAGCTTTCCAATGGGTGTCTTTTAAGCTCAGCGGAACTTAGAAATCAAACTTACTCCATATACAATGTTCCCGCCTTGTGGTCAGAAGATACATGAGACTCTGTACCAAGCCTCTTAAATAAAGTTTTCGACTCAACATTGTATCCCTCAGAATATCATCCTTGCTTAGTTTCAGACCTGTCACTGTAGGTGTTGGTGCTGGTTTGCACTTCATCATATTAAACCTTTTCAAAATGTCATTTGCATATTTTGACTGTGAAATAAAAATACCATTTTCATTTTGATTCACTTCAATACCTAAAAAATACTTCATCAGACCTAAGTCTGTCATTTCAAATTCTTTCTTCATGTCTGCCTTGAACAGATCAATTGACAAATTGCCAGTGAAAATTAAATCATCCACATATAAGCATACTATTAGTATTTCACCTTCTTCATTCATTTTTGTATACAGTGTGGGCTCACTGCTACATCTATTGAATCCATTCTGCAAAAGATAACTGTCTATTCTGCTGTACCAAGCTCTTGGGGCTTGCTTCAATCCATACAAAGGCTTTTCAATTTGTAAACTTTTGTCTTCTTTGACCTGCACTTCATATCCGTATCGGGATCCACATAAACTTCTTCTTCTAAATAACCATTTAAAAAGCTGACTTTACATCCATTTGAGATACTGCACTAATTTATTCCCTCGAAATGCTTAATGCTAAAAATCATCTTTATAGTATCCAATCGTGCTGGCTGTGTGCAAATGTCTCATTGTAATCAATTCCAAAGTCATAGAATAGCCCTTTACAACCAATCTTGCTTTAAAGTTTCCTCAACTTCATCTTTTCATTCAATTTGGTTTTATAAATCCATTTCCTGCATTCCTAATAAATATCTTTGTCTTTGAAGATCACTAGGTCTCTATGTCTGATTCTTTTTCAATTGCTTCAATTTCTTCATCCATAGCACTTTACTCATTTATCATATGTATGTTTGACCAAGATCTCTTCAAAATGAACTGATCTTCTATTTGAGAATAAATGCACAAAGAGAAATCTGATCTGAGTTATTCTCACCTTCATTTTGCTCATATATATCTCTTATGCTTCTGATTTTCTGTCTTCTCAGACTTGCCAATGTAGGATTTGACATATCACTTGAACTTGTGGAATGTGGACCCGATGGTCCTGCTGTAGATGGTGTTTGTTGTCCTCTTGTTGGACTGCTTCCTTGAATGATTGAGGTTGTTCTTATAGTCGATGCTGGTGTCACTTGTGGACTACTTTGCTGAGCTTGAATGGGAGTGGTAGGAGTCACAATAGTTGGAATATTTGTTGATGCTGAAACTTCATTCTCCTCTTGAGGTATACTAGATGAAATATTGATTGTCTTCTCTATGCTTCCATTCCATACTTCATCTTCTACAAATTGTACATCTCTGCTGATTATAACTTTCTTTGTTGTTGGATTATAAAGCTTATATGCTTTGGATTCTTCACTATATCCAACAAATATACATTTTTCTCCTTTGTTATCTAGCTTCCTTCTCAATTCATCAGGCACATGTGCATATGCAACACATCCAAATACTCTCATGTGAGTAACACTATGTTTTCTTCCTGTCCATGCTTCTTCAGGTACTATATTCATAACACTTTTTGTTGGACACCTATTCATTATATAGGCTGCACAAGAAATTGCTTCTGCTCAATATTCATTTGACAAGTGTTTGGCTTTCAACATGCTTCTAGCCATTTCCATGATTGTTCTGCTTTTCCTTCTCACCTACACCATTTTGTTGAGGTGTGTATCTAGTTGTGAATTGCCAGGAATTCCAGATCTTGCAAAAATTAAAAAATTCTCTTGAAATATATTCACCACCTCTATCTGTTCTCAACACTTTGATATAATAACCACTTTATTTTTCAACCAAATTCTTGAACTGACGAAACAGATCAAACACTTCATTTTTCTGCTTTAGAAAGTAAACCCATGTTTTTCTTGAATAATCATCAATGAATGTCAGAAAATAAAAACTACCACCTATTAAAGGTGTTTGCATAGGTCCACACAAATCTGAATGTATAATTTCCAAAGGGGCTTTTGCTCTAGTTGACTTTCCTGCTGGAAATGATTCTCTATGTTGTTTTCCTAATATGCACCCTTCACATACCCTTTCTGGTTTGTCTATTAAAGGTAGTCCCTTGACCATGCCTTTCCTATGAAGTAAATTTAAACCTCCAAAGTTGAGATGACCAAATCTCAGGTGCCATAAAATCTGGCTTTCATCTTTTATCTCAAATTTTGAAAGATTGTCTCAGACCATCGGCCAGAAGCTCTCATCTCTACCCACTTGTGAATTCATTATGTGTTGTGCTTGAGCATAATTTATATTCAAATCTGGCCTTATCTTTAAGGGAAACATTCTGTTGTTTGTCATTCTGACTTTTGCAATAAGCTGGTTGCTTGGGTATTTGTCTAAAATTGTGCATAGACCATTCTTGAAGGTTACTCTATACCCTTTTTTAACTATTTGCCCTACACTCATTAAGTTATGTTTCAGACCAGGCACAAAATACACATCTGAAATATACTTTTTCTCCCCCTGTTTAGTTAGAATATTGACATCTCCTTTTCCCTTGACTGACACTTTGTTGTCATTACCTAATGTAACATCAGACTTTACATTCTCATTTAAACTTGAAAACATTTCTAGATCTCATTATATGATTGCTACAACCCTAATCTAAAAACTACTACATCTTTTTTTCATTTGCTTGGTTATCATGTTACAAAATATTGTTCCTCTTTATCCGGACCCTGGTCTTGACCTTCTCTTGAAAATGCCTGGTATTTTGTCTATTATTATCATACTGCTTCTTTCTACACTCATTCATATAATGCCCATATTTTTTATAGTAGTGACATTGGACTTGAGATTTATCATACCTTTGATTTTGTGACTGATTCTGTGTTGGGTTTTGGCTTGAGCCTCATTGCCTCTCTTCCACTTGGAGTCGATAAACTTCCATCTTTACTGTGGCAGTTTCTTCCTCTTCCTCTTGATCTACCGCTGCCTCTTCCTTGACTGACTGAAGCCTGAGTTTTGAAAGCATGCTCTAGTGATGTGTCTGCTGACCTTTTCAGCCTTTGTTCATGAGAAATTAGAGATGCATACAGCTCATCAACTGAGCACTGTGAGAGATCCTTTGTCTCCTCTATAGCAACTACAACCGGTAGAAATTTTGTGGGCAAACTCCTTAAAATATTTTCAACAACTCGCATCTTCCATTTTTCCATGAGACTTAATTTGATTGTAACCACCCCAATGATTTGCGTGTGTTCAATCCGTGATTCATTGTCCTCTCATGGCGACATATTATTATTATTTCAAAATCTTCCTCAAAGATTTGTAGCTTTGTTGTTTTAACCTTTGCCATGCCTTGATAGGCTGTTTGAAGTATGTCCCATGCTTGTTTGGACTTTGTTGCTGCTGAAATCCTTGGAAATATGCTCTCATGTACAGCTTGAAACAGATAAAATAAAGCCTTTGAATCTTTCTTCCTTGTGTCCTTCAATAAGTCTTTCTCTGCTTGTGTTAAAGCATTGTATGCTACTGCATCTGCTGGCTCTGCAAATCCATTCTCTACTAAATCCCATATATCTTGTGAACTAAATAGTGCTTTCATGGTGATTGACCAGTACTCATAATTCTTCCCATTAAACTGTGGAATTTGAGGGTTTGTCAAGCTTGTGCTTGCTGCCATTTTTGAAATTTACCCAGATAATCTGCTTTGCTCTGATACTCGAACTTGCTCTGATACCACGTGAAGGCCCAGAGGCAGAGGAGGAAGATTTCACACACAGTGTAAAAATTTAAAACATAAAATATTATTTTCTCAACACACAGAGCTGCTGCTCGTAATTTTCTGTTTGCTCACATTCACATTCCTCTGTTCAATCACTTGTTAAAAAATAAATTACAATTACAAAATATATGCTGCAGGGAAAAAGTCACGTGAAAGAATTTTCACGGATGAGAGGAAACGAATACAATTTTTCAAATTCACCTAACTAATTTTTCCCCCGTCAAAATGTATTTAATACAATGTCCTTTTCATAATATTCAAACTTAAATATTAAATATTTCGCATCCCGATATTTCCTTTGGCGGTGGCGGCTTTCTCCATAGTTCCCCGCGGTATCGCGATGGTTAAATTCTTGATTGCGATATTGCGGGCAGCGGTTAGTTGACGGCCCGGTAAACTGCGGTAAACACTTGGCGGTTAGAATAAAGTAAAACTTCTACGAAGTCTCCCGTGATATCGCGATGAATATTTTATTGATTGCGATATAGCGGGCATTGGCTGGAGGTACGGCAGGCGGTTGATATAAAACAAAAACATTACCGAAGACTCCCGCGGTATCGCAATGACTAATTTATTGATTGCGATATAGCGGGCCATGCCGTTGGTGGGGACGGCAGCAGTTAGGGTTAATATTCCAACAAAACCATGACGATTCTAAAGGATGTCAGCGGTATCATAAAGCCTGGCAGGTGAAGAGAACAAATTGAAATGCCCCTTGTTAAAAAATACACCAGTAGAGCTTCCAGGTGATTAACAAATTGACATTTTGCAGGATGACACTTCTTTTGGGTCCACCCGGTGCTGGAAAGACTACTCTTCTCTTAGCTCTTACAGGAAAACTGGAGGCAACACTAAAAGTTAGTCTTTCTTAAGATTGCCATTGCCATTTAGAAACCCAAAGGCAAAATGAATATGAATTGAATCAAATGATCTCTGAATGTTTCAGGTCAGAGGAGAAGTAACGTACAACGGACATAGGATGGATGAATTTGTGGCGCAGAGAACGTCTGCTTATATTAGTCAGCACGATTTGCACATTGGAGAAATGACTGTGAGAGAGACCCTCGACTTCTCGGCTCGATGCCAAGGGGTAGCTGAAAGATATGGTAACTATTGCTCTACATAGTACGTACTGAATAATAATAATTACTAATAATAACAATTGCGTATTAAGTTGAAGGAATATATTGGTTGCAGATGTGCTAAGTGAACTTTCGAGGCGAGAGAAGGAGAAGGGGATCAAACCAGACCCCAACATTGATGTCTTCATGAAGGTACTATAACAGCTGCACTGTTAGTCAAGTCATGATAATACATTTCACTTAGATACTAATTCTATGAACTTGTTGACTTGTTTTCCGTAGGCTGCAGCTATGGAGGGACAGAAATCCAGTATGCTAACAGACTATGTTTTGAAGGTGAGATGATTGATTTTATATGGAAGGAACATTGTAGTTCTTAGAAGTAATTAAGTATAAGGACTCCATTTCGTCAAATAACCAGAATTAGCGATGATTGTGGGCAGATTTTGGATGATTGATTTTATATGGAAGGAACATTGTAGCTCTTAGAAGTAATTAGGTATAAGAACTCCATTTCGTCGAATAACCAGAATTAGCGATGATTGTGGGCAGATTTTGGGGTTAGACGTATGCGGGGATACGTTGGTGGGAGACAATATGACAAGAGGGATATCTGGAGGCCAAAAGAAGAGAGTGACAACGGGGGAGATGATTGTTGGACCTGCAAAGGCTTTTTTCATGGACGAGATCTCAACTGGTCTGGACAGCTCTACAACATTTCAGATTGTGCAATGCTTGCGACAAATTGTTCACGTGTACAACACAACAATGGTGATATCGCTCTTGCAACCTGCTCCTGAAACCTTTGATCTCTTCGATGATGTCATCTTACTCTCAGAAGGGCAACTTCTATACCAGGGTCCCCGAGAGTCAATCGTGCAATTTTTCGAGTCCATGGGTTTTGCTTGCCCCGCAAGAAAAGGTGTTGCAGATTTCCTGCAAGAGGTATATTCATCATCTTCTTCTTCTTCTTCTTAACTTGAAGATATGCACAGAAATTTGCTAGTTTTCTCATGCCCACCATTAACAGGTGACATCTAGAAAAGATCAAGAGCAGTACTGGATTAGAGAAAGCCAGATTTACCGTTACGTCCATGTGAAGGAGTTCGCAGATGCATTTCAATCCTTTGACGTTGGTGTAGAGCTAAACTCGCAACTAGCCGTTCCATATGATAGAAGTAAAAGCCATCCCGCAGCTCTTACGACCAAAGAGTATGGTTTGGGCAAAATGGAGCTTATTAAGGCTTGCATTGACAGAGAGATTTTGCTTATGAAGAGAAGCTCCTTCATTTATATATTTAAGCTCTTTCAAGTAAGTCTATTCTTTTATTACTGTATTTTCCAGCATATATTAGTCTTGGGCAGGGCACCATAACTTTTGTCTTGACGTTGTGCAATGTTGATGCCAGATTACAACGATTGCGTTGATTACGCTCACGGTGTTCTTCCGCACGGAAATGGATGATAAAAGTCCTGAGGGCGGCGGACTCTACTTCGGTGCTCTGTTTTTTACGTTGATTAACATCATGTTCAATGGATTTGTAGAACTGTCTATCACGATGACTCGCCTTCCTGTGTTCTACAAGCAGAGAGATTCTAAGCTGTATCCGGCCTGGGCTTATTCACTTCCCACCTGGGTTATGAGAGTCCCTCTGTCACTCATGGAGTCTTCCATTTGGGTTGTTCTCACCTACTATACCATTGGCTTTGCCCCAAATCCAAACAGGTATTGGACTTGACCATTTCGTTATGGTGCCATCCAATGTAAATCTGATGACTTTAATCCATTTCCTGATGTGATGCAGGTTTTTTCGACAATTTTTCCTCTTGTTCGTCCTCCACCAAATGTCTCTGTCGCTTTTTCGTTTCATTGCTGCAGTCGGACGGAGTCAGATTGTGGCAAACACATTTGGATCATTTGCACTTCTGCTTATATTAGTTCTTGGCGGATTCATTGTATCCAGAGGTGCCATACCATTTTCTACAATATACTAGAATGTAATCCAGTTTCTAGACTATGAAATAATTTAACATTCCTAGCGGATCTTGTGTTTGCACTTTGCAGAGGATATTAAGCCCTGGTGGATATGGGCTTATTGGGCATCTCCTCTCATGTATGCTCAAAATGCCATTGCAGTGATTGAATATCTAGCAAACCGTTGGCAAAAGGTTAGGATCGTAACCGAGTTATAATTTATTTATGCAGACCAGGAGCATTGATGTTTGTCTTGTCTTGTTAAAATGTTATGATAATGTGATGGACCGGTTATTGTTGTGCAGCCCGGAAACAACAATGACAACATCGGTACACCATTGTTGAAATCTCGTGGATTGTTTCCTGAAAGCTACTGGTATTGGATGGCCCTTGGAGTACTGGCAGGATATGCCATTATTTTCAATTTGCTCTACACCCTGGCATTGGCGTATCTAGATCGTAAGTCGAATTCTGTAAACCCCCACTTCCCCTTTCTCTAAATTTGATTGCCTTACTAATGGGCGATTCAAATAATTCAAGAAAATGATGATCTACCTGTCCATGTAATTCACTACATATGATCGTCACTTGTGAAGCTCTTGGGAGACCTCAAGCATTGGTTCCAGAAGAAGGTGTAGAGGAAGAGCATGCAGATAGAATGGGGGAAAGTAGACAGACTCCACAAGAAATGAAAACTATTTCCTCAGTTGGAAGTAAGCTTGGATCTAAGGCTTTTCTTTGTTTGAATCAAATTTGGAGCGGGAAGTTCACAGTTGTAGCCTGGATTATTAGTAATGTTTCTAAGATGTTTGTTTGGTCACAGGAGGTAAGAAGGGAATGGTGCTGCCTTTCCAACCCTTGGCAATGGCATTCGAAAATGTCAGTTACTTCGTGGACATGCCTGCAGTATGCTCTCTCCCCTGCCATCCCTCAATTATATATATATTTTCCTTGGCCAAAACTAAAAGTATTCATAAGAGAAACTGTGATATATGTAGGAAATGAAGCAGCAGGGAGTTACAGAGGATAGACTCCAGCTGTTGCGTGAAGTGAGTGGCTCCTTTCGGCCTGGCGTGCTCACTTGTTTGATGGGGGTGAGTGGGGCTGGGAAGACAACATTGATGGATGTTCTTGCCGGAAGGAAAACAGGGGGATACATTGAAGGATCCATCACCATCTCTGGCTATCCAAAGCAGCAAGAGACTTTTGCTCGCATTTCTGGTTATTGTGAGCAGAATGACATCCATTCTCCCTATGTTACGGTTTACGAGTCCCTCGTTTATTCTGCTTGGCTTCGTCTTCCAAGGGAGGTTGATCCTCAAGCGAGAAAGGTATATATAACGTTTGCGACTGCACTCTGCACTGTTCATTCAATACAATACAATGTGGTTGAGGTTCATCAAAAACAATACAATACAATGTGGGTGAGGTTCTTCAAAAATGAAAAGTGGGCATAATTTTGTGGAATGTTTATTGCAGACATTCGTAGATGAAGTGATGGAGCTGGTTGAGTTAAACAATCTGAGAGAATCACTGGTTGGGCTCCCTGGAGTGAACGGTCTCTCCACAGAACAACGCAAGAGACTGACAATTGCAGTTGAATTGGTGGCAAATCCTTCCATCATTTTCATGGACGAGCCAACATCAGGTTTGGACGCGAGAGCTGCTGCCATTGTTATGAGAACCGTGCGAAACACTGTGGATACAGGAAGAACTGTCGTCTGCACCATTCACCAACCTAGCATTGATATTTTTGAAGCCTTTGATGAGGTGGGCAAGTTATACTTACATATCATGGGTACTCCACCTTCTCAGATTGAGCAGCTAATTAAGTGAATGTGGATCTCTGCAGCTTGTGTTGATGAAGCGTGGAGGGCAGATGATATATGTGGGACCTCTCGGTCGCCACTCTCAAACTCTCATTGACTACTTCCAATCAACAAAAGGAGTTCCTTACATCACACCGGGATACAACCCTGCCACGTGGATGCTTGAAGCAAGCTCTGTGGGTTCAGAAATGCGTTTGGAAGTAGATTTTGCAGAAATATATCGATCTTCATGCCTCTACAAGTAGGAACTCTCTTGTTAACATTTATTTATCCACTTCAAACTAGATTTGATAAAACACAAAACAGCTATTTAACAATGGAATCCAAATACTAACGAGTGCAGGCAAAACCAAGTTTTGATAAAGGAAATCAGCACACCTGCTCCAGGCTCCCAAGATTTATATTTCGAGTCACAATTCTCGCAGCCTTTTTCTATTCAAATAATGGCGTGTCTGTGGAAACAACGTCTGTCATATTGGAGAAATCCGCAGTACAATGTCGTCAGATTCTTCTTCACTCTCATCTGTGCGTTGTTGTTCGGCACCATCTTTTGGAACTTGGGGAGTAAGATGTAAGTTGCATGCGCTTGAGTTGTTTATACATGGCTACAATTTTCATATTGTCTACTGATTTTTACTTGGAAATTGATTGGGGACATAATAAACATGTGCAGAAAGAAGCAACAAGATGTGTCAAATGCGATGGGGTCAATGTTTGCAGCAATTGTCTTCATTGGAGTGAACAATGCCACTTCTATTCAACCCGTGGTTGAAGTTGAAAGAACTGTTTTCTATCGAGAAAAAGCAGCAGGAATGTACTCACCTCTTCCTTATGCTTTTGCTCAAGTAAGGAAGAATCGCTCCTTATCTCTCCAATCAAGTGTATACAGCTCGATACTTTAGTAGAGAATTTTCCATGGAAAAATAAATATTTCTTAGTTTATTAATGAGAGACAAATGATGGCTTCATGTTGCAGATATTGATTGAGCTACCTTACGTATTTCTCCAATCAGTGATGTATGGGTTGATAGTCTATGCAATGATCGATTTTAACTGGATCGCAACCAAATTCTTCTGGTTCTTCTTTTTCATGTTTTTCACTTTCTTGTACCACACATATTATGGGATGATGACGGTAGCTCTCACTCCAAATGCCACCATTGCTGCAATCGTCTCCTCTGGCTTTTATGGCATCTGGATGCTTTTCTCTGGCTTTCTTATTCCCCGACCTGTAAGTAGTTCAAATATGATATCAGATTTTTCTCTTTTTATACTATGTTCTTCTTATTATAGGGAGA
Organism: Sequoia sempervirens; assembly: GCA_007258455.2. Lineage (NCBI taxonomy): Eukaryota > Viridiplantae > Streptophyta > Pinopsida > Cupressales > Cupressaceae > Sequoia > Sequoia sempervirens. The sequence continues at coordinate 1,289 of VDFB02193984.1, read as the reverse complement.
AAGGGTCTTTTGAATATATGTATGTATGAAATGGGTGGTGTTATGTAATTGAATGCAGAAAATCCCAGTGTGGTGGAGGTGGTACTATTGGGCATGCCCCTATGCATGGACCTTGTATGGCTTGATCACATCTCAATACGGGGACATCACCAGTCCAATGACTCTATCAATAGGCAGGGAAACACAACCATTGAGTGAGTTCCTAGAGAGTCAATATGGATTTAAGCATGACTTCTTAGGACCCGTTGCAATTGTTACTGTGGGTTTCGTACTCCTCTTTGCATTTGTCTTCGCGTGGTCCATCCGGAGTATTAACTTTCAATCTAGATGAGGTCCACTCACAATCCATCTCAATCCCATCCCACTCGTCAAAATCATATTAAAACAATTTAGATATTCTACTTGTTTGTATTTGCTCATTCCATCTAGTCCAAACTCCTAGAATAGAGTTAAGTTAGAAATAAGTAATTATTCTTTATTTAAAGATACAAAATTTAAAAAATCAAGCAAACAAATGTAAGTGTTCGAACTAAATTGTTGCTTCTAAATATGCTTCATTGTTGGTATTATTATGTATCAAGTTACCACCCACTCTAATAAAATTGTTACAAAAGTATTTTCAATCCAATGTTTTTACTGTATATATTTTTACATGCTCAATCATTTTGTAATGACCACTTCTTTCTAAATGGTCCAAATTTAGGCCGTCTTTTCAAATGAACACCAATCTAAAAAATAATATTGTGTTGAATGATGCTTATAAATTGAATAAATAATTTTTATAATAATTGAAGAGAAAATATTGATATACATCAAATAAAGCAATCATAATTATAAAATTTAGTATCACATAATAATGAATAATCAAGCAACTTTCTCGCCGATAAATAATGAGGCATTGTTTCTATTTATACGCGCCTCATCAAGTCATGCAAGATTAAAAAAAACTGCCCCCTATGTAACATAAATACAAGGCACATATTTATGTATATTTAAACTTTACATATGCAAGGTGCACATAATGTAATGATGAAATACTAATGTTTGTAACTTAGAGGAACATCTAAAGTCCTCTTGAAAACTCAGTGAGATTTTGGGTCAATGTGGCGTGCCAAATATTAAATCCCCATTGCTGATCTCCAAGAAATAGTGTTTATAATGGCTAACAATAAAGCCCTTAGATGTGATGGTTTTCCTTGTGAAATATACAGGATCCTTTGGAATTGTGTTAGGGAGGATCTTCATAAATTTTTCTTGAAGCCTACCATTCTAATTCCTTAGGAAAGATT
>VDFB02193983.1:0-20191 GCA_007258455.2 Sequoia sempervirens | reverse complement strand
GCATAGGACCACACAAATCTGAGTGGACAATCTCTAATGGTGTTGTTACCCTCATTGACTTTCCTATTGGAAATGATTCTCTATGTTGTTTGCCCAAAATACATCATTCACACAACCTTGCTAGTTTCTCTATGAGTGGCAATCCCCTTACCATGTTTTTTCTATGCAACAAGTTTAAACCTCCAAAGTTTAGGTGTCCAAATCTTAAATGCCATAACCAATTTTCATCCTTAACTTCAACTTGAAATATTGTTTGGGTGACTGCTGCATCTTTCTCTTTGTCTACAAGTTGTTGTGTTTTAGCAAATTCTACCTTCAAATATGGTTGTATCCTAATGGGGAACATTCTATTGTTTGTCATTTGGACTTTTGCAATAAGTTGATTGTTGGGGTATTTATCTAAGATTGTGCATTCTCCATTTTTAAAAAATACTCTATATCCCTTTTGAACAAGCTGCCCAATACTCATCAAATTATGTTTTAACCCAGGGATATAATAGACATTAGAAATAAACTTTTTATCCCCCTTTTTAGTTAGAATGTCAAATTTTCCTTTTCCCATAACTGAAACTCTGTTATCATTTCCTAATGTGACATCAGATTTTACATTTTCATCTAAACTAGAAAACAGTTTTGCATTCCATGTCATATGATTGTTGCATCCAGAATCTAAAAACCATACATCCTTTTCTTGTTCTTGTGCAACATTACAGGTTAAAAACATACTGCCCTGATTTTTATTTTCTTTTGTAAAATTTGCATTTTGCTGCCTAGAATCATATTGCTTCTTCCTACATTCACTTAAATAATGCCCATATTTTTTGCAATAATGACATTGGACTTGTGCTTTATCATACCTTTGTCCTTGGGGCTAATTTTGATTGAAAATTTGGTTGCTGCCTCTTCCACCTGAGTTTGATGGGCTGCTTCTTCCACCTGTGTTTGATGGGCTACTTCTTCCACCTCTATACGAATTTCTTCCTCTTCCTCTTGAGTTTGATCTTCCTCTGCCTCTACCATGGCTAATTGTAGCTTCTGTCTTGAAAGCATGCTCCAAAGATGAATTTGTTGTTCTTCTCAACCTATGCTCATGTGAAATGAGTGATGCATGTAATTCATCAACAAAAAATTGAGAGAGGTCCTTTGTCTCTTCTATGGTAATAGTAATTGGATCAAACCTTGTAGGTAAACTTCTCGAGATTTTCTCAACCACTCTTCTTTCTTCAAGTGTCTCACCATGAGACCTGATTTGATTAACCAGTCCAATGATTTGTGTAAAAAAAGAGTCTATTGATTCAGTCTCCTTCATGAGTATTGTCTCAAAGTCTCTTCTCAACATTTGCATTTTTGTTGTCTTCACCTTGTCCATTCCCTGGTATGTTGTTTGTAGAATATCCCAGGCTTGTTTAGATTTTGTTGCTGCTGAAACCCTTGGAGAGATGCTCTCATGCATTGCTTGGAAAATATAAAAGAGAGCTTTAGAATCTTTCTTCTTGTTGTCTCTTAAAAAATTATTTTCTACTTGTGTAAGTGCATTGTATGCTGTTGCATCTACTGGTTCTAGGTAACCATTTTCAACAAGCTCCCAAATGCCCTGAGAGCAAAATAATGCCTTCATTGTGATAGACCAATATTCATAATTCTTGCCATTGAACTGAGGAATTTGTGGGTTTGTCAAACTTTTGCTTGGCGCTGCCATTGATGACTGTAAACTTTTTATGCTGAGAAAACTTTAAATTCTTGAAAATCCTTTCTGAAAAATCTTCAGCTCTAATAACCTTCAGCTCTGATACCACATGAAGGAAGAGGCAGAGGATAGGAAAACAAAACAGAAATATAACAAAATAGAATAGAGAAGAGAATAGGAATGGAGTGCAGAAATTTTAAACACAGAAATAAGCCAAACAGAAACTCATATTTCATATATTTTTCAATGCTTACAATATTTTCACCAAAAAGCAAATTGCAGAGCTGCTGCTCTTTCTGTTTATACTTAAAAAATAAAACAGATAAATTTCCCTGTTTCTGGCTATTGCTACAACACTGGGTGCTTCTGTAACTGCTACTCTAGAAAAATGTATTTGCTGCTCTACTCTGCACTTCTGTTATTTTTCATTCCACTCAACTAACTTAAAAAAAAATGACTCCATAAAACTAATAACCAGAAACTGTGACATATTCTGGAAGCTACGAATGAGCCCAACAAAGGAGGGAAAAGTAAAAGCATTTAATATTGCCAGCTGCGAAATCTTGTCTAAAAAGATATACATTTGAATCTTAAATCAAAATTTGTCCTACACTTGGAATTTGCAAAATATAATTTAAATGCATTTAGCTGAAGAATGAAATCTCACACATGTGAGAGGATTTGCAAAATTTGTGCTGGGAACCAAAATTGAAATTCTACGGTGGTGGGAGTTAATGGTTGCAGTTGGGATTATTTCCATCAACTGTGTGACGGCAAAACAGCTCTGCATTTTTCCGCTCAAACGGAAAATGGTGAAGATGCCATGGCAATAGCTAAATTGCTTTTGAACAAATGTGAATCCAATAAACAGAGAATCCTGCTTTTGTTTGCTTCTGCAGTTGGAATTGGTTCTGCAGAGCAAAGTTTAAGATTGAATTCTTTGCTCAAGGAATATCTTGCGGAGGAAAAAAGTGATATACTGGGAACACCAGGGATGGAGAATTTGCTTAGAGTGGCAGCAACATTAGGCAATATAGATATGACACGGGAGCTCCTCACCAGGGGTGCAAACATTACCGACATTAGTAGTAAAAAATGGAGAGATAAACTGCCACCAGAAGAAAAAAAAGATGTTGGAGATGGTACCTATGCTTTCTTATACCTTTATGTTTTGTTTCTTTTCCTCATCTAGCAAATAACCTGTGCAACCTGTCAATTTTTTTCTTTCTTCTTTTCAGTTCTCAAGCAAATTGACAATATTGTTGAACAAGGAACCGACAAACCGACTCTTTGGGATAATCTTGGTAGGTGTACTTATCTAGTTTACTAAGAGAAGAAAAGCACAAATTTACAGGCGAAATTTCTCAACATTTTGTGTTATAACATTGAGCAGGACGAAGTGCGTTTGCCAATGGTTTGGCTGCATTATTTTTGAATCCTTTTGTGAAATCTCCCATTACCGTGGGAATCTCGGGAGAATGGGGAATGGGAAAGTCGAGCCTTATGGGAATTAATGTCTATTTGGAACAGTGAGGTAGTAGGTAACATTCATTAATAACCGATATGATGATATCTCCAGTGCTTAAACCTCCAGGATTTCTCTCGAAACTTCCAACTTCTGGATACTTCCACACCAACCTCCTATTGACTGTATGTCTCTCATATGATCTAGAGATCTCTAAGAGATCTATAAAAATAACACTCTCCAATCTAGTTTGCGTGTGTAAGAAAATAGTTGTATTCTGCTGCATAGTAAATAAATATTTTGTGTTTTTTTCTATGTGCAAATAATATATTCTGTGTCTTTTTTTTTTTTTGCAAAATATGCTCTATTTCTTGCTTAGCTCTTCATGGTATCAGAGAAAATTTTAAATCTTGGGTAGTGATGTGGATATTTTGCAGCATGAAATTGTGATTCTACAAGTTGCAATTCTATTGTGTGCAACACCAACATTCTTGTGGCAAGTGAACAACACTCTAGCAAAGAAGGAATATCAATACAAAAAGATTGGTGAGAAATTTTCATTTGGGTATAAGGTTTTCCGAATTTTGTTTCATTCTCATCCAAAAAGGAGAGAATTTAATATAATGGATTTGATTAGCATTCCTTTACCTACAATTAAACTAAATGGAAAGAATTACTATGATTGGGTGTCTCATTTGGAGATTTTTATAACGCTTCAAAATTGCTATGAAATTATTAATGGTAGTGAATAAAGACCAACAAGTGCTAGAAAAGAGCAAGAAGATTGGGATAAAAGAGATAAACAAGCAACAACATTGATCAAGCTTACTCTTTCAGATGAAGTACTTCTAGAAGATCGCAATGAAAGAAGTGGAGTCAAAGTATGAGATATTTTGAAAAATATATATCGAAATTCAGGTGATGTATGGATTCTATCTCTCACTACAAAGTTATATAATATGAAATTATCAAGTTCACAAGAGTTGGTCCCTCATCTAAGTAAATTAAAGGAAAAGAAAAATGAGCTTGCTTCTCTTTGAAAGAGAGTAGATGATAAATATTTTATGCAAATCATATTACAAAGTCTTCCAGGATCCTATCAATCATTCATAAGGGGACTAGATATTGCAGATAAATTAAAAAGCATTAAATTTGAAGAGTTATGTGTTGAGCTAGTGCAAGAAGAAAAAATTCAAATTAAAGAAAGAGAATTATTTAGTGATGAATCTCAAGCATTCATAATGAAAGGGAAACAAAATTACAAAAATTTACAAGAAAATCAATCTAGAGAAAAGAATTGGAAGTATGAGAATAAAAATGTCCCATCTAAAGATTATAATAAAAGAAAATGGAAATGTAATTATTGTGGGAGAATGGGTTCACAAAGCCAATGAATGTTATAAGAGGATTAAAGATATAGAAAGGAAGACAAATAAGTTTACAAAAAGTTTTGATTCTAAAAGTAATGCTCTTTGTATTGCACTTAAAGTAAATAATTCTTATAAGGAGGATTGGGTTATTGATTCTGGTGCCACACAACATATGTGCTATAATAAGGAACAATTTGAATCACTAAAGAATGACAACAATTTAGAGAAAATACATTTAGGGAATAATAGTGCATTAGAAGTTAAAGGAACTGGAAATGTTCAAGTTGATAATGGTGTGTTAAAAAATGTGAAGTTAGTTCCAAATTGAAGACAAATCTTCTTTTTGTATCTCAATTTGCTAATCAAGGGTATAAAATATAATTTTACAATGAAAAATGTTTAATCAAGGATGTGAGTAATAATTACAAAGTGATTGCAATTGCTAAAATAAAAAATGGGTTATATAAATTCCAAGAATACACTTCTAAATGTGGAGATGAGAATATGTGTGCTATTACCAAATATAATGATATGAGTAGGTTATGGCATGAGCGTATGGGACATATCAACTATCAAAGTCTCAAACTTATGGAGAAACTATATATGGTGCAGCTTCCAAAAATCTCATCAAGTCAAAAGGTGTGTGAAGGATGTGCTATGGGAAAACAACATGTGGAAAGTTTCCCACAAGGTAAATCATGGAGAAAAAAAACTCCTTTACATTTGGTTCATAGTGATGTATTGGGTCCTTTTAAAACACCATCACTTGCAAGATCAAGGTATGCCCTCACCTTTATTGATGATTATACTAGAAGAATTTGGGTATATATTTTCTAAAAAGGAAGGATGAAGTGTTTGATAAGTTTAAAGAGTTTAAGGCATTAACTGAAAATCAAAGTGGAATATCTTTAAAGATAATAAGAACAAATAGAGGTATGGAATATATGAACAAAGCATTCTTAGATTTTTGTAAACAACATGGTATAAAGAAGGAATCAACTGTCTCCTACTCGCCCTAACAAAATGGAGTTGTAGAAAGAAAAATAGAACTATTATAGAAATGGCTAGATGCATGCTTCACTCTAGAAATATAGAAGTTAATTTTTGGGTTGAAGCAATTTGCAATGCAGTTTATATTTTTGAATAGAACACCTACTAAGGCAGATTTGAACATAACAAAAGAAGAGGCATGGAGTGGTATAAAGCCTACAATATCTCATTTTAGATTCTTTGGTTGTAATGCATATGCCCACATTCCTGATGAAAGAAGGAAAAAAATTGAAAGGAAAAGTGAGAAGTGCATAATGGTCGGGTATAGTGAGGAGTCAAAAGGATATAGGTTATATAATCCTAAGAAAAATGAAATTAGTATCAAAAGGAATGTATGGTTTGATGAAGATTTTGAGAGTGAAAATTCTCCTACATTATCTTACTTTCCAATCTTGATTGATGAAGATAAGTCTACTGATGATCCAAATCAAGGTGTGCAATCTTCTATAGGAGGAGAAGGAACACAAGTTGAAGCCTCAAGTGAAAGTGATGATGAAGATGCACAAAAGACTAGAAGCATCCAAGAAGTCTCCCAAGAAGGCCCCATAAATATGTTTGCTAACTATGCTCTTATGACTAGGGTGATGCAGGTTGACATTCCAAGTACATATGAGGAAGCAAAAGGAAAAGATGAATTGGAAGTAGCTATGCAAGATGAGTACAATTCTTTGATGAAAAATGGAACATGGGAATTGACAACACTTCCAAAAGGAAACACTGTGGTTGGTTGCAAGTGGACCTACCGAATGAAGTTCACATTAGATGGAGCTATTGAAAAACCCAAAGCAAGACTAGTAGCTAAAGGTTTCTCACAAACAAAAGGTATTGATTATTCTAAAACCTTTGCTCCAGTTGCTAAAATGAGTTCAATCCATACAATAGTTGCTCTAGCTATAAAATTTGGTTGGAAAATATTTCAAATGGATGTAAAAAGTAAATTTCTACATGGTGATCTAAAGGAAGAAATTTACATTTAACAACCACTAGGATTTGTTAAAAATGGTGAAGAAAATCTAATGTGTAGATTAAAAAAATCATTATATGGTCTTAAGCAAGCCCCAAGGGCATGGTACTCCAAAATAAATGAGTACTTTATTAATGTAGGATTTAAAAGAAGTAAAGTTTATTTAGATGTGTATGTAAAGCATAGTGATGATAAATTTTTTGTTATCGTATTATATGCGGATGACTTGATTATTACAGGAGACCACACAAATAATATTGAAATAACCAAGGATCACCTCAAACAAGCTTTTGAAATAACTGATCTAGGGTTGATGCACTACTTTTTGGGCATGCAAGTATGGCAAGAAGAAGGAAGGATAATGCTTTCTCAAACTAAATATGCTCTTGATGTATTGAAAAGATTTAATATGAGTGATTGTAAACCATCTAATACACCATGTGAAGTAGGATTAAAATTGAGTGCTAATTCTACACAAAAGAAGGTGGATGAAAAATTGTATAGACAACTTGTTGGGAGTCTTTTGTATCTTACTATAACTAGACCAAATATTGCATATGTAGTTGGTATTGTATCTAGGTACATGGAAAATCCATACATTGAACATTTGAAAATAGCTAAAAGAATATTAAAATACATTAAAGGTACTTATAAACTTGGCATTGAATACAAATATAAAGGAGAGCCTACTCTAGTTGGGTATACATATTCTGATTATAGAGGTGATATTGACGATATAAAATCAACCTCAGAGTACATCTTTCATCTTGGATCAGGACCAATTTCTTGGAGCAGCAAGAAGCAATCAAGAGTGTCACTATCATCTACAAAGGTTGAATATATTGGTTCATCAAAGGAATCTCAAGAAGCATTGTGGCTTAGAAGATTACTTGAAGACACATGCCATCCAAAAGAATCTCCTACTATAATATTTTGTGATTATCAAAGTACTATTAAGCTAGCAAAAAATATTGTATATCATGCCAGATCTAAACATATAGAAGTGCATCACCATTTTTTTCATGACTTGATTGAAAGTCAAGTAATAGAGCTACAATTCTGTGGAACAAAAGATCAAATCGTTGATATATTTGCAAAGGCATTTTCTATTGTAAAATTTGTAAAACTTAGAAACTTGTTATAGCTCAAGGAAATTCCTATTCTCTCCAAATAAACATTATGGGGAGGTGTTAGAGTTAATGTCTATTTGGAATAGTGAGGTAGTAGGTAACATTCATTAATAACAGATATGATGATATCTCCAGCGCTTTGACCTCTAGGCTTTCTCTCAAAACTTCCAACTTTTGGATACATACACACCGACCTCTTGTTCACCATATGTCTGTCATATGTTCTAGAGATCTATAAAAATAACACTCTCCAGTCTAGTCTGTTTGTGTAAGAAAATAGTTGTATGTTGTTGCATAGTAAATAAATATTTTGTGTTTTTTTTCTATGTGCAAATAATATATTTAGTGTCTTCTTTTTGTGTAAAATATTCTCTTTTTCTTGCTTAGCTCTTCAGCATCACCTACTGTAGTTGACTTGGGTGAACCTTGCTTGACATCACTTGATATTGGAAAATTTGATTTGGCTACTACATGGGCTTTTGATTGCAGCTTCTACCAATCAACAGACTGCTTCCTTTGGGTTGCATTTTTGCCTACAAAAACATTAATGTTGCAAAAAACAATGACCTATTCACTTTTCCTATCTTGGCCGATCAACAAACTCCTCAATCTATATTAAGTGGCATCTCCTTTCTTGAATATCAATTAACTCCTCCAACACTTAAAACTTAATGGCTTAGACTTTTTCTATGATCTGCAATACCTAATGCTCAATCGCTTCCTTACTGTAATAACAGTTTTCTTATTTAATTGAATCTACCTTCTGACTGCAAGGTGACTTCCACTTCTTACTTATCTCCAATCAACACTCACTATCTTTGAGTGAAATGATCTAGAACTTCTCTCTACAATGATCCACTTGCTAACAAACAACTATGGCCTTGTTGGGTGCAACCTTTTAAACCACAATCAATAAGAACAACATTCTCTCTACCATTTTATCATCTGCAATCATCTTGGCTCCCTCAGCACATTCTAGCTCTAATACCTATTTGAAGGATTGGAGATAAAAAAATGCAGAAAAAAACTAACATTATAGGTAGAGAGTTGGAGATAAACATATGCTACAACATACAACATATATTATTGATTACATTGCTAATACAAAATACAAAAATATCTGCATTGATCAAATCTGTATCTACCTCTCATACTTTCTCACTATTACATTGGCAAGCAACTTTATTTATACTTGCATAGAGACGGTAAAGAATTAGTCAGTGGATAGAAAGGAATAAGATAAGGACAAGAGTTCCCTATGTGGCAATAAAGATAAGTTGAAATCAGATTGTGAACAGTAGAGAAATCAGATTTATAGGCGATGGAGTAAATGCACATTCAACTGGTGGTGAAGATGTCATATTGTCTCACAGAAAAATCAGATTTCCAAATCTGATATTATTCGAGAGAGAAATTAATTCCAACAACTTATTCATGATGATGATATAGAGAGGGAGATAGAAGCCAATCTACAAACTCCATAAGAGAGTTTCAATCAAGGTCGAACAAAATGGTTCATTTAACCCTTAGGCAATATAAGCATACCTCAAATCCTCATACCCACCTCAAATCACTACTTGATACAAACACAGAACTACGTTCCCAAAATATATCTATGCATTGCTCAATGCATAGTTCTGTAGTCATAATTTTAAGCTATCCATGATATTACAACATTCATAATATATTTAATTGTTTCACTTGTGACTAGTAATGGGTGTAAAATATGAAAGCATGGCAAGGCATGCAAATTGTTTGATAGAATGCCACAAAATATGTCATTGTAGAATGGGGACAAAATATATTTTATGAGGAAGCTCTCAAAATCAATGAATTAATGAAGCACTATGGGACGCATTCTAGCATAGAAATTTTTGCTTGTGTTCTAACGCATGTAGCCACATAGGTTGAGTGGATGAGGGATGCACATTCTACACACATCAATAACCCTTATCGTATTACAAATATAGTTGATCATTGGTTGCACACAGTGGTCCCTCATGCCTATGTCGGCTATCAAGGAAACACCCTAAACTATGATACCGATAAAATTCTATTTGATGTGACTATATCACCCTTGGTAGGAATACATAAAAATGAGGACGTATTGACCCTGTGTATTTACTACCAGAGATATATCTCAAGGGTTGGACTCATGAATGCTCAGACATAGAAATAGTTATTGTTTGGTGCACGGCCTAGACCCTGACCTTCCCAACATATCCTTGGTTTAGGATGAATGCATGTTACCGACCATGATTATCATAGCACTCAGTCTCGTACTTGGCTGAATGCCCTTACCTTTTTAAAAACAAAGCTAGAAATTAAAAGACATGTGTTATAGTACCCTAGCAACAAGGTCTATTCAACAAGTTGAGTCAAGGAGGTGATGATCAAATGATGGTTGATACAATTGGGCTATGGTAAAAAAAATCATAAAAGTTGCAATGGAGGGAAGGTTTATAGTAACCATGACAGACCAACATGTGTGATCTGATCTTTCCTTTTTGCAAGCCTACATGAGAATCTTCTACGGAGTCGCTTGAAAGAGGCTTAAATATTGTAAGACATTAGACATCAAGGATGGAAATTGAGTTCTCTAAATTTGATTCTACCATTTAACTTAATCTAGATGGATTCAACAAAAAATAATGGTGCCTCCTTGTAATGAGCCTAGCCCAAGCTGACTCAAAAACTCTTCTTTTGCTGCCTTTGGAATTTTTTCAAATAGTTGGGGTGCAAGCTAATATAGGATGATAAGAACTTCAGATTGATTTATTTTGACTTTCTTGTTACTAATGATGTTTCTTTGAATGTTTCCAATGGTATCAATGATTGCTAATGAGAGCTATGAATGCCTCTAAGATGAAATGCAATTGTTTTAATGTATTTTTGATGCATATAGATGACTGAAACTACTTTCAATATGTAGCTACAACAACTAATAATTATGAAAAACACTTTGGATGCAATCCTATGATGGAATTTATGTACTTACATCCAAGTGGAAATAATACAAACACTTGGTATACAATATTCTAAAATTATTTATGCAAAAAGATAACCTACAACCAATTGACATTTTTTCAAACAATTGGCATGCAAACTAATAAGTTGATCATGAATGATAATAACATATTCGATTACAACTATATCATACCAGCAACTTATATCTCCTTTATTGCAAATACAATGTCAACTACAATGCCTGTTCAAAATAGCCAATACTCTTGGAAAATTACATCAATATAAAATATGGTATTGGATGATATAAATGCACACCTATAGTTGCAACATGAAACTTCTAATATGCAATGATAGATGCCAATAAAATTAGAGGGACCTGGTACAAAATTGTAGATGGAATGAAAACTTGATGGAAACCCTTTGTTGATGAAGAAGACTCTCAAAATGATGAAATCAGCCTCTTGCAAGTGTCGCCCCTATTCTAGATCAGATTGTTGGTAATAAATTATTAGCAACTGCTTGCATCCCTTATAAGCTCCAAAATTCATCAATAAACATCAAGGATTGGTGCGCCTCACTCCAAGGAAGAAATCAAACTTATTCAAGCCCTCCATGAATAAAATTGTCTCTCTCTAGCAAGTTGATATGTTGACTAAAATTTAATAACATTATATTATGCCAATCGACCTTCTAGTTGTAAGTGTGAAGTGATCTCAAGCTGCAAAATGATCTCCTTCAATAATAATCAAACCTCCTTCAAAAATTGACCCTTGGCCACAATTTTTGGCACAATGTCAATGACTGAAGTATCACCCACTCAACTATAATAATTTAGATGATATTTCACACCCTCAAAATTTATATTAATAGGAAGTTTTAATTTCCTATAATCAAGAAGAAATCCACAGAAACCCTTGGCTCCACAAGATGAATTATCAAATATCAATTTCAACTTTAGATGTCTAGAAGCTTAGGCAACCCCTCTATTTATTCTTTTTCTCCAATTCTTCAAGAAGCTTCTAGAATATTATTTTATTTTTATTGTGACTTTATGATATATTTTTAAATTCAAGTCACTTTATTAAATTAATTAAATATACTTGGCCACCTTATAATATTGATTTATTTGATAACCTTATAAAAAATTAACTTAATACCATTTTTTAATTTAATTGAAATAATTAATTAGTCATCCTCATGAAAAATCATTATTTTGGACAACCTAATTAATTAAATTAATTAAATCAAACTACCTCCAAAATGGGGACATTATAGTCCACCCCTCTTGAAATTGCTTGTCTTCAAGCAATTCACCCCCTAGATCCCACAAGAAGAACTGCATAATGTCCCTATCATTATCAAACAACTCCCGCAACACTAGCTCAAATTGAATCCGTCAAACCAACTCAACCCCATCATCAAGTGTCGCAAAAGTGTAAGCCTCAAATGGAAGCAAGCTAAGAGACTGATCATCCTTGCCTCCAATTTTTGCACAAGATAAACTATTCTCCAAACTATCCATCACATGCACCTTTGAACTGTGCATCCAAAATAAGTCATGTACATGAGGATCAAAAGTGAAGTTGTATACACTCCTCACCATGTAGACCTCTGAAATCTCCTCGGTGAGTTCAGTTTGTGATCTTGATGCACTAGAAGGATCACAAATGCTATCATGAATGCTCATCTCAAGACTAGAATCAAGAGAGTGATCATCATCCAAATCATAGAGTGGACTATCATAGAACAAAGTAGCTTCAACATCAAACAATGGATTGAAGATCATCTCATGCTTCTCCTAAATCACCTTCTCCTTTCTCTTTTTGTCCATCCCTATGCAAAAAGAGATAGAATGCAAGCCTCCACCTATAATTCCACTCAACACATGTCTCCTGCCATCAACCTCAAAGGACATCTCCATCTTAGGTACATCGAGGGTAAATACTCCCAAGTCCTGGGGCCATTTCATGCAAAAAACTATATCCATCTCACCCATGTTGACCACATAGAAATCAAAATGTAACTCATAGTTGTTCAACAACAAAGTAAGATTAGTAATCCACCTAGTGCAAGTGAGGGTATATCCATCAACAACTCAAACTCTGAATCCATCAAAATCCTCGGCCTAGAGTGTGCACCTAGCTACAAAATCCCCATTTATAAAGTTATGTGTTGCACTAGTATCAAGTATAGTGATGCAACACTGTCCATCAACTCACCCTCAGAATCTGAATATAGTCTCATCCTAAACATTGGAAAGAAACACCATGGGAGTAGATGTCTTCTCATCATGATCAACTCCTGAAGCAATGTGTTGATCCACATCATCAAAATCAAAGTCCTCAAAGTATACCGACATAAAATGATTTTCCTTGCCCTTAGGTCCCAAAGGGAAATCATGATCCTTGTTATAAGGCTCCTTACACCAATAGCATAATTTATTCTTCCTTAACTCTTCTTGTGTATCCTCATCAACCACGGGTGTTGATTTCTTTTTCTTATCAGCAATGTGTTAAGGACTTTCAATGCTAGTAGAAGGAACCTCCTTGTGTGAACTCTTGCTTTTTGCGGCTACAAACTCCATACTTCTAGCTTTTTCCATGGCTTCCTGCAGAGTTGGAGGATCAAAGGATTTTAGCCAACCCTTCAATGGTTCCATCAATCCCTCAGTAAAGAATACTACCAACCTCTTTTCATTGATATTGGGCACCATCACTAACAACCTTTGAAAATCAGCAACATATGCTTCTAAGGTTCCATGTTGCTTCAACTGTGCTAGCTCTTTGAATGCCACCTTAGGATCCTTGACATCAAATATGTCTATCAATCTATTAGTGAACTCCTCATAAGTATTGATAAGGTTATGGCCAAGAGTGACCAAACCGTGGTACCACCATTCGTGAATAGTTCCCTCCAAATGAAGTGTAGCAAATTTGATGGAATATTCTTCAAGCATTGGTCACAAAGAGAGGTAATTATCTAACTTTTTCACCCATGACCTCGATGTACACTTTCCACTTCCATCAAAGGGGTCAATTTCACCTTCCCAAGAGCTTGTTGAAAGTTAGTCCTTGGAGCTATAGGAGGATGATAATCATTTCTCCTACCATTTCTTCTATTCCTTTGATTCATGAATTGATTAAAGGTCCACTATTCTCTATGATCAAGAGGTAATGTAGAATACTCCATGTATGCTTTCCTAGAATCATCTGAAAAAGGTACTGTAGCCTCCACTTGTTATTCTTCTCTTGGTGTGAAAGTAGGGAAGAGAGGTCTAGAGGCCGATCCTCTAGTATTTTTTGCTCTATCTCTTCCATTTCCCTCCATGTTGTTGGTCCATTCTTGCTAGCAAGCATGGAATCATGTCAATCATCCCATCAAACTTCTTTTCTATCTGAGATTCTCTTTCATCCATGTTCTACCTATTACCATCTACCATGTTTTCACCAATAACTTCAACTATTTTTCCTGATTGCCTCAAATCCTCTAAAAGTGTATCTGTAATTTGATTCCTTTGTTGTGCTACTCTTTGACAAGAGTAATACTAGTGTGTTCCAACTTCTCATGGCTGCATAAAGAAATTTAACCCTCCAAGATGGCAGGATCAAAGCTCTGATACCATTGTAATGAGCCTAGCCCAAGCTGACTCAAAAACTCTTCTTTTGTTGCTTTTGGAATTTTTTCAAATAGTTGGGGTGCAAGCTGATATAGGTTGATAAGAACTTTAGATTGATTTATTTTGAATTTCTTGTTACCAATGATTTTTCTTTGAATGTTTCCCATGGTATTAATGATTGCTAATGACAACTATGAATTCCTCTAAGATGAAATGCAATTGTTTTAATGTATTTTTGATGCATATAGATGACTGAAACTACTTACAATATGTAGCTACAACAACTAATAATTATGACAAACACTTTTGATATTGCAATCCTAAGATGGCATTTATGTACTTACAGCTAAGTGGCAATAATACAAACGCTTGGTATGCAATATTATAACATTATTTATGCAAAGAGATAACCTACAACCAATTAACATTTTTTAAAACAATTGGCATGCAAACTAATAAGATGATCATGAATGATAATAACATATTCAATTACAACTATATTAGACCAGCAACTTATATCTCCTTTATTGCAAATACAATTTCAACTACAATGCTTGTTCAAAATGGCCAAGACTCTTGGAAAATTACATCAATATAAAATATGGTATTGGATGATATAAATGCACACCTACAGCTACAACATGAAACTTCTAATATGCAATGATAGATACCAATAAAATTAGAGGAACCAGGTACAAAATTATAGATGGAATGAAAACTTGATGGCAACCCTTTGTTGATGAAGAATACTCTCAAAATGGTGAAATCAACCTCTTGCAAGTGTTTCCCATGTTCTAGATCAGACTATTGGTAATAAATTATTAGCAACTCCTTGCATCCCTTATAAGCTCCAAAATTCATCAATAAACATCAAGGATTGGTGCACCTCACTCCAAGGAAGAAATAAAACTCATTCAAGCCCTCCATGAATAAAATTGTCCCTCTCCAGCAAGCTAATATGTTGACTGAAATTTTATATTAGAATATTATATTATTCCAATCAACCTTCTAGTTGTAAGTATGAAGTGATCTCAAGCTACAAAATGATCTCCTTCAATAATAATCGAACCTCCTTCAAAAATTGGCCCTTGGCCACAATTTTGGCACAATGTGAATAATGGAAGTATCACCCACTCAACTACAATAATTCAGATGGTATTCCACGCCCTCAAAATTGTTATCAATAGGAATTTTTTTGTTTCCTATGATCAAGAAGAAATTTGTAGAAACCCTTGGCTCCACAAGATGAATTACCAAATATCAATTTCAACTCTGGATGTCTACAAGCTTAGGAAACCCCTCTATTTATTCTTTTTCTCCAATTCTTCAAGAAGCTTCTAGAATATTATTTTATTTTTATTAAGTAACTTTATGATATATTTTTAAATTCAAGTCACTTTATTAAATTAATTAAATATAAGGTCACCTTATAATATTGATTTATTTGATAACCTTATAAATAATTAACCTAATACCATTTTTTAATTTAATTAAAATAACTAATTAGTCATCCTCATGAAAAATCATTATTGTGGACAACTTAATTAATTAAATTAATTAAATCAAACTACCTCCAAAATAGGGACATTACACTTCTCCTTAAAAGACTTGATTAATTGTTATGTGTGTGTAGATTGAATTTTAAGAACGATTATATTATTTGTAAGAAGCTTCAATGAAAATTATGCATGAAACAAGGACTCGCCACTTATATTAATGGTTATTCCTCCTTGTCATTGTATTCACGATGGTGCATTGATCCATATAACTCATTTGATATTATCTATTTAGAAGCCATCAAGAAAAGGGAGAATGCCCATGATAGGTTCCCATTTGTTCCAAATCTAGTCTTTTAGGGATTCAAACATTGAAATTATAGTTGCATTGTTGTTGAAAGGTATTTGGCTGGTTCAACCTTTGCATGCCTTCATGAACAGGGAGGACCAAATGGCTATAGCTCATTGAATGTTCCCATGAACTCAAAATTGATTGCATGTGCCTTAGCTAGTGACTCCAAGAGATAGTTCTTGACAAAGGATTTAGGTTGGAGGTATGGGTATGGGAATTCTTGTAGACCAGTTACTTCCCTAGAAAACCCCCCCAAAAAGATCCAACCCTCTTCCAAAGATACAACCATTATCGAAGGAAAAACAATCACTTTCCTCAAAACCTAACACTAAAATTAGAAGAGCCACCCAAAATTCCCATATAAAGATAACCTCCAAATTAAAAGAATCCCTATTTCTTTTGACCAACTACAAAAGACTTATTAAATTTCCTTTCTATGCATGCATGCAAAAATGTTCAAGGAAAGTGGGATTTTCCACCAATTGTCAGTTACAAAATCACCCAATGCATGCTCATCTTCTAGATAATTGCCCATTTACTAAGCAGAGCGGTTAGAAAATTGTTACATGCAATAATCTAAAATTAGATCTTTCTTAGCATAATAATGCTTTGCATTTTAATTAATTTATCATACTATTATTTATTACTTCCTCTCTAATTTTTATTTTATTTTAAGATTCATTCCATATTTAATTTATTATATTATTTCATTAAATTCTTAATTTATCATAAACCATACTATTTTAATAAATGTATTTATATTAATTGAAAAAGTATCCTCTGACCTAGTAATTTATTTTGATGCAAAAAATAATCCCCAAGCACCAATCAAACAATTTTAAATCAAATAAACCAAATACCAAACAACACTTGGTTGATCAAATGCAAGACCAACTGACAACGCTGATAGGTGAATCATGGAGGGGCACTACACATACTTAGAATTTACCTTATTGAATACTATTGCATCCACCTGTACACCAAACTCTCTTATGGACATCATCTTATCCTCCCACATTACTCATCTCCATTTTTCATCAAGTGGGGACTTGCTTACAAATGTAGTATATTTTCCATACCCCTCCTAATTGAAATGCCTCATCTCCATAAGACCATTCACATGTGATTCCTCATCATCACTTCTTAAACAAATAATAGGCTCTTTTAGAATTTTAGCAATTTTATCAAGCATAACAAGATTCACACAATTTTAATCCTACATTACACATGGGAGATCATTCCTTTTGGAAAGGCTTTCACCATGATCTCCACTATCTAGTTGCTCCTTGGGTTGATCATTTTCAATCTCTTCACAACAAGTGATCTTCAAAGAGGATTATCTCTATGCTAATAATGATTAGGATTTCTATTATCTAGTAGTTCTATAGGCTTGTCATAAAGGAAAATTTTCCTTATGCTTATCTCTAGAATAGATTCTTCTACCTCCTATATGAAAATATTTAAATTCTCCTCAAAATTAGTACATTTAAATTCATTAAAATCAATTGAAGGTCATATAGATGAGGTATCAAAACCATTTTCACAAACAATAATTAGCATCTCTAATCCATGGTTTGAAAAGTTTCCAATGTAGAAAATGTGTTCTTCCTCGAGCAAATATTTATTCTTATTAGCATTTACATCAATTCACTCCTCATATGAAGTAGAAGTCTCCTATTTATCTTGATATTTTTTATGCATTTCTCTTTATTGTATTTGGTATTATTCATCTTCACACTCAAATTCATCATGCTTCTATTTTTCATCTATTACTTTTTCCTTCTCATACCTCATATGAAGTCTTTCATGAATTAGATACCTTCTTGGTAGTTTAGTTGTAATATCTAGATTTTCAATATTAAAATTATTATCCTCATCCATTCTATTCATTTGTAGGAAACATTTTATAGTTATCAAAACTTGTATATGCAACACCTTTCATTATTTAAAACCTTAAATTATTTTCAATATGCCTTTTCATAGCAAATTCCTGATGGAGTGATGAATTTTAATCACTCAATAGAAAACCAATTTCTTGATTGAATGCACCTTGATACAAAACCAAAGACATGGATTAATTTTTCCATATCTTCTCTATAATATATTCTTTGCAAATAAACATTTAAAAAAAATTGTTTACATTTTTTTAGGATTTCTACATATCTCACAATTTTCCAAATTCAATGCAAAGGAGCAGATCAAGTTTTGTAAAATAAGCATCCATTTAAAACAAGCTTTTTTGGGTTCTAACACATTATTCCAAGTCCATTTTAAAAAAAAACTACCCAAAATTTTCCCTCAATTCTAATATTCCAGTATTTTTTAAGGTATTCAAATATTTCATGTGTGTCAATCAAAGCATTATAAATGCCTTTTGGTTTTAACTTAGTCAAATTAGATCCATCAGTCCATTTGATGCTTTCTAACTTTTCATAGTAGCCTTCATGGTTCATAGGGAATTGAATTTTTTTGCAAGCCTCTCATGACCAAATATGTCCTCCATTGGGTGGGGGGTAGGTTAACTCT
Organism: Sequoia sempervirens; assembly: GCA_007258455.2. Taxonomy (NCBI): domain Eukaryota; kingdom Viridiplantae; phylum Streptophyta; class Pinopsida; order Cupressales; family Cupressaceae; genus Sequoia; species Sequoia sempervirens. The sequence continues at coordinate 1,568 of VDFB02193983.1, read as the reverse complement.
ATGCTGAGAGTATCCCATGTTTTTAATTGGAAATTACTAATAATATCTTTGAAATATTTAATACCTTTCCTAGCCCAAGTTTTGGCAAAGCGACCTTGCAATAAGGCAAGGGGTCTTTCTTTATGTTGAAAATTCCACCAGATTGATTTTTCTAAGCAATTTTTTCTTTTCCCATCTTCCTTCAAGTGATTTTTTTAGTGAAACCTTTAACTTGCTCCCAATCCTTCCAAATGGTTTTAAATATGTTGGATCTAGCTCGGGAAACAAGAAACTTACCTGATAGTATATCACACATTGGAATATGCTTCCAAGATTTAGCTTTCTTAGGGACATCTTGTTTAATGTTATTTCTAATCATTATCTTCCAAGGTTCATTCCTATCCATTTCTTTGAGAATCCAATTGAAAACAAGGGATATATTCTCCTTTTTAAAATCTTTTAGTCACAAAACCCCTCTTTCCTTGCCTAGGCAACACCATTCCCATTTGACATTGTGTTTATTTTCATTTCCCTTCCCATCAGCTCATAGGAACTGACTTATTTTATTTTGAATTTTGTTTATTTGATACTACAGAAAACCATACTAAAGAGTAATAGATTGTATAAGATGAGAGGATTCTTTGGAAAACTTGGAATCTCCTTTCCATTCAAAGAAATTATTTGTTCCACTTATCTAATTTGATTTCTATTTTTTCTTTTATCCATTTCCACATGTCTTTCAAACATGGATTAACTACAAAAGGAATTCCTAAGTATCTAACTTGTTTATTTGGGACTCCCCATTAGAATTCATATATGTTAAACCGTTCTGAGGGAGTATTTTCCTAGCTTAACATAATAGATTTTCCTTTGGAAATTTTAGCCCTAGAGACTTCACAAAAACTGTTAAGTTTTTGAATTAATTTGTCAAAGTTTTCTTTGTCTAGATTCACAAATAGGGTTGTATCATCAGACAACTATATGTTTAATAATTCTTCCCCATTAGGTAGGGTTAATCCTCTTACTTTGGGGCTAAGGTTATAGTCTCTTAGGAGGTAGAAATCTCATCGAAGGCTATAACAAATGAGGTAGGGGAAAGGGGGAATCCCTACCTTATTAATATTTTAAGAGGTATCAAATTGGTCAAGATTCCATTCACATCCACTTGAGAAGTTGTATCATGCATTAATGTATTAACCATCTTCTAGAATTCAGATGGGAATCCAAATGCTTCCAATGCCATCAATAGAAGAGTCCATTCAATTCTATTGTAGGCCTTTTTAAATTCCAATAGGAGAAAACCTATGTTATTATTTCCAAGCTTCTTTCCCATCCCATTCTATCACTTCCCAACTTGTTATTAGGTTTTCTAGGATATATCTATCTTTAATAATCTCATTTGTGTGTAGCTGATGAAGGATGGAGGTATGTCCACTAGTCTTAGGGATAGGATCTTTGCTAGAACCTTATATGATACATTTAGCAGAGTAATAAGTCTCTAATTTTTTATCAGAGATTTATTTACATCTTTAGGGATTAACTTGATTATTCCTTTGTTGATTTCTTTACCTAGAGATCCCTTACTAATG
>VDFB02193982.1:0-16667 GCA_007258455.2 Sequoia sempervirens | reverse complement strand
TCATTGCAAGGATCCAGATCTTTGGGTGAGCAGACCAGACACAAAATGATGAGCAGTGAGTAGAATGGAAATGGACATGCAGCATGATGGAATGAAAGGAAAGTGAATGCAAAATGGAGATGAACCAAAACCCTAAACTACTGTGCATGGAAAAGAATTTTAAAGAGGATAAGCAAGAGTCGTCCATGCACTGGCAACCCTTAATCCTCTGTGTTTCAACTTCATCAGTTCTAAGCTGTTACAATCTGAAACTCAAACCATACTTTCCTCTATCCAATACCTGGTTTTGTCTTGAGTTCATCAAATTCTTCTTGAAGACATTCATGCAGTCTTCCCTATCATTGTTATTAAAAGTTCTTAGAGAATCATCATGCTCGGTTTGGCCCAAAATCCCTACACCACTCAGCAATTCGAATTCTTCATCATCATGGGACAAACCCTTGTTATCCTCAATATATAAAATGCATGCATATTCAATACAATATTTTATATTATCTCTCACTGTTATGAATTGTGAAACATTCTCCCAGCTGTATTGAAAATTCACCATCAAAGTGCTTCTCTTGAGAATCAAAAAATTATGTTATATCAATGTTGTCTGAAACAAACAAATCTGCAACCTTTTGCACCTCTTTGACACTACCATTTGGATACAACACTGGATTATGACCCATATCTTCAATATCAAGCATATATGAACCAATCAAATCTAGACCTCTATCATCCTTGGTATGCAAACAAATGTCATCTTTACATGAGTTAGAAATTTCAAAATCACATACCTTATCCTGAATGGACATAGACTTTTGATCAACACCAAAGGTTTCACCATCATTCCAAGAAATGCATTGGGAGTCATAAAAATCTTTACACAAAGATCTTTCACTATCAAAAAAAATGTAAGTAGGACGCACAACTTCAAAATCACCTTCATGTGCACATCCCTGGTATTCAAGAGTTAAAAAATATGAAATTTGTTCACAACTAAGTGAACAAGTCTCCACATTTTCATCACTATAGTTGTATTCTTCACTTTTGTCATCATCAAAAAGAAGTCCAAGATCATCAGAGAATGAGAAATCAGAAACATTATCAGCGTAGTCATTTATGCCATAATTACTTTGTTTATCTGAGGTCATCTCCTCTCTATCATAAAATGGATTTGAAAATATCTAAAACTCATTCATGGGCATACCTCCGCAAAATATCACTTGACCTTCTTTCAACTCTTCATCGTACAATGGGTTTGAAAATTTTTGAAAGCCATTTTCAAATGTACAAACCTCTCCTTCATCAGCTGCATCTTCATAGTTTTCAACTGTAGTTGGAAGTATTATCTGCTAACTATCAAATAAATCAACATTTCCCATCGCTTCTTCACCCTGATCTTCATAAGAGGTAGAAAAAACCCCTGATTGCAAATCAAAATCCTCGGGTTCACAATCTAAATACTCACTAGATTCCTCATAATATGCACTACTTTCCCTGTAACAATCTGTTATGCAAGAGAAATCTCTTGTATCATCCTCCTCCTCATATGGGTTAACATATGAGTCATTCTTACTTGCACATGTCTCATCCTCTACTGGATTGATCTCTTGATGCTCATCTATGATATCACCATCATCTTCATACCCTTTCCCCTAGGATAACGCTTGAATGAAGTCAAAAGAGGAGCCTTCTTCCTTAATCCTTTTCTTTTGCTCCAATGTTTCTCCTTTGTTTTCCTTCTTCTGATCCTTCATAAAAATTCCTCTGAGGACATCCTCCTTCTCATTTACTGTCCTATTTCTCAACTAGTACTTATGCTTTGCTTCTTCAACTACAGCAATAGTTAGTCTCTCTATCTCCTCTTCGGTGAATCTCTTCATACTGCATTGAGTAGGAACCTCAACAGAATGTGGCTCTGTATAATCTTCTTCAGAATCAGAAAGAACATGTTGTTCAGCCATATGGACATTATATTTCTAATTTGAAACATCATACGCATACCCTTCATCTTCTGAGGATGAGTAGCTTTCTACAACATGGTGAAAGGTATTTGAGGTCAGATACACTGTGTGATCTTCTCCATTGTTTCCTGTCAGCATTCCCTCTTCTTGCATCCTTTGGGCTACAACATAATAGTCTGAGGAATGTGGCTTATCACAAACTTCACAGAAATAATTGTTACTTACCATATAGGTTCCCTTGTTGCTCAATGGATTAGGAGTCTCTTTGCTTCCAGGCCTAGCTGTTATAGGTTTTCCATCCTTCCAGTCTATATTATAAGGCATGCCATGCAACCTTGACCTCTCATTTCTGTAATTATTCTCTTGTCTATACTGATAATTGCTGCTATGCTAAGGAACCTTAGGATTGTCTCTTTTACTAACTATCCCAGTAGCCATCCTATTGTTTTCAATTGTTAGTGCTATCTTTTGAGCTTCAGCCAAATCGCTTGGGAATCTATTTCTCAATTCATACCCTATTTTAGGATCAAAAGCATTCAAATAAACACTGAGTGCTACAGAGTCCAACAACTTTGATCCAGGAGGTATTTTATTCTGCATCTTATTGAATCTCTGATTAAAATCATAAATTGTGTCATTTTGATCTTTCTGAATGTGTATTAATTTATGAAGAGCAGCATCTGGTGCACTTAGATTCCCATATTGCTCGAGGAATTGATCCTGAAATCCTTGGAGAGAATTAATAGAAGCTGCTGGTAGGATGTTGAACCAATCCCTAGCATCTTCAATAAGTGATATCATGAATAGCCTCATGCGTAAATCTTCATATGGCACATCCAAATATTGGATGAAAGCATTGAAACTTCTTAAATGTTCCTCAGTAGTAATTGCATTAATCCCTGTAAACTTTGGAACAAGACCTCTCCAACTGCCATTCATTGGATAAGGGATAATTGAATCCGTCAAATCAACCGCCTGGATCATTGTTGTGTATTGATGAGGGGGGCGCTTAGGGTACCGATAATCGCATATTCTACTATAGTACCGTATGATGATGTGGCACATATCAATCTCATGAGGTGGCCGTAGGAGTGTATATTCTATTGTGCATGATATGCATTGCTCCATTGTGAAAATTTCCAATTGTACTATTAGGCACTTCAGAGTCCAATGCTTGCCTCGCGATTTGTGTATTATCTATTCTTGTCCAATTGTAGTCCTTTCTTTTCAATTCTTCAATTCCTCTTGTCAATTGCTACTTCTCAAAATATTCTTTCATTCCACAATAAATTCCATTCTTCATCAAGATTTTTTCAGAGTCACCACCTACTTTTCCAAAAGTATGAAAATGATTATTTCTGATCTTTTCCCCAATGGAATCACTCTTTGTGTATCTTCTCAAATTATAACCTTTTCTTCAATGACTCCACAATGTGGTCTTCAACCGAATTTTCTGATATAATCCCCAGCAGAGTTGCCAATTTGTTAGCTCCTCAAAAATGCAGCTGCACGCCTCAAGAGGCTACCAATCCCTTGGCACGTTTTAGGGTAATAGACAAGGTCAAATGAATTAAACCTTCTACTCTTCAGGAGCTACCAGACCTAAGCGGGTGTACCTATCTGAATGAAGCAGACTTGACTTATAATTATCCTTCTTGCAATGATTTTTCCACAATGGCAAATGGAAGTAAACAAATGAAATCAAGCTTGGTACAAATAGCAATAGCAATCTTCTAAATCTAAATCATAAAATTCTCCATTAACAGATGTAAAGGAAATGAATGAATCTAAATGATGAAATTACAGAGATCAGTGCCTTATTGGGTATGCGGAGTCAAATGAAATAGAAATGGGTAACTTATTTTGGCAAAAACTCAAATTGTCAGCATATGTTCTATTTATAACTTGTATAAACATGCAAGGCTATGACTACCAAGCTCTACTTTAATAATCTAGATGAATCTCCCTGATTACTGTGATCAACCAAAAGGATTTAATCTCTCCTTGAAAGAACCAGTCAATTAATCACACAAATACAACACATGTGCACTGATAAACTGAAAATAATCTTGTTATATCAATTTAAACAACCAAAAAGAATCAAGTTGGAGACAACTTAGCAATAGTTTTCAATAAACTCAACAAACAATTGACATCAAAAATAAACTCCCACACCAAATAATTTTCATTGAAATTGCCATTTGAAAACATGCATCATAGTCTCTGATATGAGAACTTTATTCTACTATATTCATTCCTAATCTACCTACTGTAATCTAATTTGATCTTATGATATCCATTCACAATCGGGAATGAATATTTATACATATGCATCTGAACAGACACATCATTTTATATTCCAATGTTGGAAAACAATAGTATTCGGGCAAATCCCATGTCGGCCAATAGTTGCATTTGGGCCCAATTAATCATCTCTGAGTCATTCACCGAGACACCCTATAAGTATTCCAAAGGGAAATAATATCGTTGTCAATCACCCCCAATTCTCTCGTGGTTTTGTCGTGAATGTTATGATATTATCGTGGAGACCTCCTGTAGATTTCATCATGCTTCATTGAAGTTCTTTTACCTCTTGTATATCATTGTGACCCTCTACCATTGGGGAGACATCATACAGTAATCAAAATTTGTTACTGAGAATCTCTTTATGTTCACTTTTGATCGCCCAGACATAAACATTCTCATACCGACAGAGTCACCATTTTTCTTTATTGGCGAGACTAGACGGATTCGCTGAGACTCTACTCCGAAGTTCATGAGTCTTATCGAGATGTATCTTTTATGCTATCGGTCGGTAAGACAAGGGAAGTTCACCATGATATTACAACGAAGAAAAACCTCTCGCCGATGAGCACCTTTTGTGTAATGTCGGCGAGACCAAAGGTCACTCGCCAAGACCTCACCATGAAAACCTTTTGTTATATCGATATGCTTTTCTTTATCGCTGGTTGGCAAGACACCTCAAATTCGCTGAGACCTCATATCGCATTCCTTTAGTCTGGCCGAGATGTTTTCTTGGACCCCGATAGTCGGTAAGACAACAAAACTTCACCAAGACCTTATTCTGAATACTCTTAGCTTGGCCGATAAATATCCACGTGCATTAGCCAGCGAAACATGACTTACTCGGTGAGACCACATACCGAATACAACACTCCTACCGATATGTTCCTTTTCTGTCGCCGAAACCATGAAAAAAGTCTTGCCGAATGGTGAATGCACATGACTTGTGATTGCTGTGACATCATATGAGTCTTGTCGATAGGCAAGACAGACTCATATTAACAAGACTACTCAATGGGTCTGGAGACCATAACAAACTCATGCCGATAGACCATAATGAGAGTTATTCAAGACTTGATGAAAATTATGGGATATATGGGAAAAATATGGGTAAAAATATCATGAAGGAGGAAATGTGCTCAAGGTAGGACTCATTCAGAAAATGCAAGAGAGTGAACAACATGAAAACATCAAAAATTCCCATAATTCCAATGTTATTATTTTTGCCAATAAGAATAAAACACACCATGCAATAGAGTGAGATTGTCATTAGGAGATCGGGATTATTCCTTTCCGTGGAAGGTCTAGTTGTTGAGGGCACAAGAATAAGGCACCGATGCATCTTGTATATTATAATCATCTAATTTATAAAATGCTTTACATTATAATGCATATTGCTGCCACAAAATCCAAGCTTTATTTTTATTTTATTGGTACGTAAACACAGCTGTCTTTAGTGTATGGTTGCTATTATACTCTGCCGAAAATCTGCTGTCTGTAATACATTGCTACTTAAAGTTAATTGTTCTCCTAGTAAATAACACTTCATGCATAACAGATGTTTACAACACCTTATGGAAACAGCCAATGGTTGTTCGATGTGGGACCATAAGAGATGCATGTATTTATCCCTGAACTCACTGCTATGTGTGGATTTGCCTACAGAAGTGCAACTTGCTCTGTAAAAAAAAGTTATAATTTCTATTTTAAATGACATGAACATAAATCCATAATTTTACAAAACTGCTGAAACCAGAATACATCAATCACTTTCCACAAATTCTAAAGTTATGTAGAAGGAAAAATAGCAAGAAACAAATATTGTTACCCACCCTTTTTCCAGGGGAGCAGATATGCGGAGATGGAGTTTCTAAATGGTCCAAGGAAGGAAATTATTACAATTTGTTTTCTGAGGGAAAAGCGAAGGTACATACAGAGTGTATTAGCCAAAAGACTGAAATTCTTATGCAAATAGGCTATATAAGGTAACAGTATCCAATAGGAAGCAATATATTGACCCTAGGAAACAAGTGAAATGATCGTGAATTCACCTCTTCAATACAAATGAAGAAGCTTGACCTCAAAGACATACAAAGTAACTCTTCAGTGAAGATATCCTCCTTGGAAGCTGCTACTAGAAACAGGAATATCTAAACAAATTTGTGAGAAAGTTGAAAGAAGACATTTCCACACATAAGCAAACTCATGAATGTGTTAGGGCAAGGAATTATTACAACTCATCTCTAATAGCACGGGGAAAATTATGGATAAGCCGTATTAGGATCAAGATAGACAAGATCCACCATAAAAAGAAATAATATATATGCAAGGGATTTATGAAGGCTGTAGAACTGCTCAAAATAATCAATAAGAACAATGCCACTAACTCAAGATAGAATGATTTGCAATGTACAATAAGACACATCAATATGAATGACAAAAAAAAGAGACTTAAGTAGTTATGTTGATGACTTAGTGTTACACCTAAATATTGTAATCACAACTGAGGATAAAGCAGGACCTTAAGAGACTACATGTTGGCTACTAAAGGTGTCAGGAATTCAGCATTTCCACCCATAACACTAGCATATAGTTAGTAGCATTGTGAAACTGTTATTGGAACTAGATCGGGTTCTCTATATGAGGCATTGTTTCTTCATTAAGATAAACATACCACAAAACTAATATCGTTCAAGAGATATTGTTAATTATGAAAATCAAGAAAAAAGCTAGCGTGCAATTTGATCTCGCTGAGCGTACCTATTTAAGGCATTTTTTCCTTTATGAAGATAAACACATGCAAGGATGCCACCAGCTAGAAAACACTCAAGAAACTGGGTTACAATTGAGCTGGACTCTTCTTGGTGATCATCCCTTAATCACTTAATGTATTTTAGTTCTAATCAACACACAAAGTGACTATCTAACTTTAACATGTCCCTAGGCAAGATTGGGATTGATCGAAATTCACATACTTGTTATAGTAAGATCCATTTTAACTTCTGAATTGTTATATAACTTATATTTAAATCTAACACAAGTTATCAAATCTAAAGTATTTTTTTTATGAACCTTCTAATTCCTAGCTAACTAAAGGTCATGTATTTAAATCTCCATACAAATATCTTTTATAAATAACTCAATAAATTGTTTTTTTTTTTTCAATTAAAATCTAGTAGTATCTGAAATTGGAATCTTTTATCATATTCGTTTTGACATTATGCACTCTAGATTTTGAGGGCTGTCTGTATGAAGTATTTGTGCAACAGGTCTTGCAAACTCAAGCTCTACTCTTAACAAATTTCCAAAACAGAAGAGAAATGTTTTCATGTTAAGAAACCTTACTGTAAATAAGGAAGAGTCATAAACTGCATCAGGAAAGGAATTGTCTTCACATGATTGTCCCACTCTTCTCTGCTGATCCTTTTGTTTCCCCTAGAGAATGTCTGTACAGCAGAAATGAAAACCGAAATTGCTAGTTTCACAAATTATATGATACATTTTTGTCACTCTTAAGTGAGTGAAATCCATGTCTTAAATGAAAAATGTCAAGAATGCATTTCTGAACTCATTATTCTTAAAGCAAAGTGAAAACATTCTTCACAAACCTCATCGAGTATAGCCTCTACAACATCATCTGTAAGGTGCAACTCTGATTCTTCCAGTGCATTTAATAACATTTCTTTGACCTGAACAATTGATTGCTTCAATAACTCTCCTACCATGAACAAAGATTAGATATACATTTTTGGATACTTGTAAATAAATTCCAACAGAAAAGTACTACAAAATGCAACAAGAGTATTACCACTTCAAAATATAAGCATTAGTATCTTCGTAGGGCAGCACAAGCCATTTTAAAATGTGTATTTATAAATATCAGGCTGAATAACTGAGAGTAAATCCTAGGAATGAACTAAACATATAATAATGATTAAGCATGGAATATTCTTACTAATTTAATGGAAGCACTAAACGTTAGGTTTACAGCAATAAAAGATGTTTACCAATTCAATCATAACAAGTTTTGAAAGAACCAACTTACATCCTCTCGTTCAATATATCCAGTTTGTCTTAGATCATAGAACCTAAAAGCAACTGCAGAAAAATGGCACATGCTTCAAAAAAGAGTTTGAAGAAATTAACACCAACCAACCGAGAAGGAATACTATTGAGTAAAACATGAATACAACATAGACCTATAAATTAAACAAGAAAAGATATTAAATTTAGAAATGCACATTTCAAATGAAAACTTTACAAGGATGAGGAGACAACTGTTCATACAGCAATCTCGTATCCTGCATTGTACGCTCAAGGCATGGTCTGAATCAACTATATCCCACATTTTTATTAAAATTATGCTACCTATGAGAGGCTGAGAACAATTTCTACAAAATCTAAAAGGATGTTATAGTAAGTAAGTTTTCTCCAACCACAAAAAAAAAAATGTATCCTAGCTTTTGTTTCAGCCACAAATGATCCATCTACCATGGATATACTCCACCAAAAATTTGAAGGTAGTCACAATTATAGATGATAGATGTGGTAGGGTGTCTTTTTCCTCTGTAGTATCCCATTTTAGCCATATGCCCTTTGTGTTTGATAGCCTATTTCCGAAAGCCCATAGGCTAGTCAGAAGTTGAAATTAGGGTTTCCACTTTCAAAGGAGGTTTTGAAGGCTTGCATGCTAGATTTTCTAATGCATGTCTAATGGAGCTTTCTGGGTTTTTGGAGAGCTTCGGGATGTGGTAACATGCACGATGAGATAATGAATTGCATTTTTTGTTGTTTCCTTGGTAGTTTTGGAGGCTTGCATATTGTTGTTTTTTAGTTTGGATTTTGAATTCCTTCTGGGTTTTTAGAGAGCTTTTTGATGATGTGACATGCAACTGAAACTGATGAACTTTTCTAGACTTGCTATTTTTAGTAAGTTGTGACGGCTGCTCAAAATGTGGAGAAAATGTGTTTGGAACAACTTACTATTTTTAGCACTTCAATAGTTGAAAGTAATTCGAATGGAGAGGAGTGTGGGAGAGTGCATGCACAGAGAGAGTTCAAAATCAACTGTCAGAGAGGAAGACTCAGAGGAGGGTGATGGAGATCCAGGAGGAGGCATTGGTGGTTGTGCTTTGTTTAGGGCTGGCTTGAGCTGTCGGTTTTTGTAGTGCTCACTGAGAGGAGAGATGATGATGAAGAGGACGTGAAGACTTAACACCGCAGGATTTAGCCCATGGTTTGATGAGTATGGCCTCTCCTTTGTCATGGGCTAAGCCCTTTGGGAGGACCTGCTATCGATGTGTTGTGGGAATGGGGTCCGTAGCACCTGCATCCTCTTTTTGTGGGGATTCTTTTCACCATTCTTCTTGGTGATGGTGGCCATGGCCTTTTTTTTGGGTTGTTTCTATTTTGGAGGGGGGATATTTTATTGTGGGTTTTACCTTGTTTGAGGATCTCCTGATATTATGGTTTGGCCCTTGTCTAAGGATGCATGCTAGAGTGTTTGTGGTGGTTGCTACTACAAACATTTTTTCTAGGGGTAGGGTTATGTCTTGGGTGAATGTGGTGAGGATTCTGAAGCTGTTTGGAGAGCCAGGGTGCAGTCTTGAATCAAATCTTGCGGTCGTAGCCGCTAGGCTAGCTTTCTCTAATGCTCGTTTCCTTTTGTTTCCCTTGGTGGTGCTTCTTTCCCCTAGTTATGTTTTCTTGTTGCAGTTAGACAGTTGTTCTGCCCGGAGAGGCTCCAGTTTTAGTTACTAGTTGGAGGTTTCTCTCCAATTTTGTTTGTGTAGGGGTTTGAATGTTTATTGGTGGTTCTTTCTTAGCCCCTGCTACTTTAGGTCATGGACCTCCCCTATTTTTTTGGAAGAGATATGGTTATGGGAGAAGATTTTTAAGACCCCTGTGTGTTTCAAAGAGTTTATGTTGATCAAGGTTCTTTTAGTCTGTTATTTACTTTTTGGTCTAAAGTCTTCTATAGAGGTGAGGATTCTGACTGGAAGTAAAGATCTTTGCTATTAGCTTTTCGTTTTCTCTCTTGTTAATCCTATAGAGGTGGATGCTTCTTCTATAGAGGTGAAGAAGGTGTGCAAGGGAGAGGTGGTTTTCTAGTGCTGGGGGTGGTATTCTTTCTATCTTCATTTGTTTTCTTCTATAGCTCATTCTATTGAGGTGAATGCCTCTTCTATTGAGGTGAAGAGGGGTGGCTTGGGAGAAGTGATGTGTTGGTGTAAGAATGCTTCTCTTACGGAGATGGTGAAGGGATGCAAGGAAGCTGCAAATTGTAGCTTTTGGGGGATGTTTGAGGCTCTGAGTTGTTCGACTCGTGGCTGCCTTATGGTGGAAACCTTCATTCTTGGTTATGGGATCCATGTAAAACCCATGTTTCAGGTTATGGGAGCCTTGTGCATTTATGGTGACCTTTCCTATAGAGGTGGAAAGGGTGTTTTACTGGGCTCAGAAATCCTGATCTATGCTTTGCTTGTTATTTTCTTGGGTTCAAGGTCCTTGTCAAAACCTGAATGTACAGGGTTGTGGATCCCTTCAAAATCCATAGATTTGGGTTTAAGGTCTCGATCAAAACTTTATTTCAGTGGGTTGGTGGTCCCATCAAAACCAATGGGTTGTAATGGGTTGTCGGTCCCGTCAAAACCAACGAGCTCAAGATTCATGTAAATCTTGGTTATTTTTTGGGTAGCCCGTTGGTTTTTGGCTGGTTGTGGGCTTGTTGCTTTCCTATTGTTGTTGGTTTACTTTGAATCTATCTTTAGAGCAGCCTGTTCATCTTGGTGTGGGTTTTGGGTCCCCTCAAAACCTAATGGTTTCGGGTCCATTCAAAACCTATTTTTCCACTAATCAAAAACTTACTATTTTTAGCAGAATGCTATTTTTAGCAGCAGTTCAACAACTCAGTGCAATGGCTATTTCTAGTAGGACAACTTGAGCAGTTTTGGACTTTGGCACTTTAGAGCTATTTTTGGCAGGTTAGAGCTTGAGTTGGGTGTTTCTCTCGTGGAGGTAAAATATTTTAATATTTGGTGAAATTTTGGCTAAGGCTTGGAGGACGATTTAATTGAAGAAATAATAAAGTCATATTTTGATAAAAAATAATGTTCTAAGTGAAAAGATTGGCTAAGGTTAAGTTGATGCCTGACATGGATTTATTTGCAATATTAAATATATTTTCACTATAGCCTTGGGACGTCCAACCTTGGAGTGGAGAAATTAAAAAAAAAGGATAAAGTTTATTTCAAGTGCCTTGGATGCCATATGGGGAGAAAAGGGTTTTATTTTTATAAAATAATATTCCTTATTTGCTTGGGATGCCAAAAGTAAAAGAGGCAAAGTTTGGAAATGAAATGCAAATGAAATTTGGAGAACAAGTGAATTTAAAATTTAAATGACTCTAGGGAAATTTGGGCACACTTTCTAGAAGCTTCTCGAGAATCATCTCAAAATCTATAAAAGGAGGCACTTGCTCTTTCATTTCTCATCCATGAAGAAATTATAATGTTATGCTACCAAAATGGTGAGTGGTTTGCTTCAAGGAATACATACCTCCTAGCTTGGGCTTGGTTTCTTGCTTGAAAAATAACAACTAGCTAAGTTAGAGGTTGTTCTTAACTTTTGAGAGCAGATTGAGCATATTGTAATAGAGTCTTTGATGTTTTACGTGTCTTTGGGTATCATATCTCTCCTTAGCTTTGGGTGCCTTGTGCAAAGTTTTGAGAATTTTTGGTGAAGTCTGATTTTTTCTAGTCACCCCTTTATCAAAGCTGTATTCTTGCCTGGGAAGTCATTGAAAACTTTAGAAAAAACATAGCACTATTTTGTTGCAGTTTCTCAGTTCTAGATTAGTCTCCATCTCCCTAGGAGTGCATTGAATTTGGTCTCATGTCATTTGGGTTAGTTTGGAGTGAGCTATGAGAATTTATTTGAGTTTCATAGTTACTAGTTTTGTTGTTTTTAGTTGCTGGTCTGATATTTCAGTTAGTAGAAGTTAGAGGTTTTGGAGTGGGTTTTCAGTTCTGGAGAGTCCTTGAAGTTTGGAGATCAATAATATTATTTGCAGCATTGAGACATCTCTAATATAGTGTTATTTGTAGGATTTTATCTCATTGTAAGGCTATTATAGTAGTATTATTTAGCTATCTTTCATTTCTTTCTAATTTACATGGTATTTCCCACTCATAGTGGAAGAGGCTGGCCACGCTGCCTATTTTACTTATTTGCAAAATCATATTCCCACGATTGTGGAAGAGATAAGATTTTTTGTCTTCATTTTATTGCATATTCATATTGTTGATTGGCTGAGCCATCACCAATGCATTAGATCCCCAGTGCCATATGTTAGCACCTCACCCACATCATGTCTTGTGTGCACATTCTTGGAATTGGGTTACTTTCTGCAATGCATTCTCTCAATAGATCCTCAGCCCATATGGTAGCACCTCATCCATTTCGGGTCATGAGTGCACATTCTTGGTGTTGAGTTACTTTCAGTTGCTACTAACGATCCTCATCGCCATATGACAACACCTTTCCATTTTAGAATTGAGTGTGCATTCTTGGAGTAGAGTTACTTTCCAGCAATTGATTTTGGATTGGGATAACCTTAATGGGTGCTTGTTGTATTGGACTGTTCATTGAAAAATTTGAAAAAATTGGTTGGCTCATTATAGTGGTATTAGAGCCAAGATCATGCCATCTTGTAAATCGATTGTCAGATGGCTACAAAGAAGTCTATATCTGAGTTGTTGCAGGAGCTGTCCATGCTTATGAGAGATCTTGACATTAAAGGGGTATACTCGAGGATATTTGCAAAATCTAAAGGTTTGAATGGAAAAGCAGAACATTCTATTGATGAAGGGACAAAGAAAGAAGTAGAAGTGCGTGTTTGTGGTTTGCAGCCCATGAGTAAGCAAGTTGAAGAGAATAGTCAATCAACTAGTATTGAAGAAGGCACAAGCAAGGTGCACATGTCACCTCAAAATGATCATGAGTTTGATGAAGATACCTTGACAGTTGAAGAGTGTGTGGTAGAGCCTCAAAATAATCCCTTAGACTTGAATGTGATAGGAAGTGCTGAAGATCAGCTCAGTGAAAAGAACATAACAGTAGTCTTGAGTCCTAACGAAGATTCATCCAATGAAGGTCTTGAGACTAAGGGCTTCACAAAAGATGTTGGTAGAATTGTTGTGTGGGATGAGTTCGTTGAAGAAGAGCAAGATGAAGGAAATATTAGTGGTCTTGGAGATGAATCCAATGAGTTCATGCATGGTCATGTTGAAGATTTGATGATGAAGGATTTTCCTCTTGTTGCTGTCCCAACTTCCCAAGAAGTTCCACATGAAGAAATCAGCGACATACTTTCTCATGATGGTTCCATAGAAGATAATGATGGTGAAGTTTTCAAAACAGCAAGCATTGAAGATTCTTCACTTCATTTCGGTGGCGACATTGTTGGTCTTGGGTTTGATCAACAAACCAAACCATTGGAAAGAAATGTTTTTGAAGATATCAGTTTAAGTGATTTGGGAGCTAACTTATTCAAAGAGTCAACACTTCAAGAGGAGCACGATAAGCATTTTCCTGTTGACCATCTCAATCAACCCATTAACATTTGGGATCCGGGTGTGTTGGCACCACGGTATGATAAAGAACCTGTATGGGATAAGTTTCCCTTTGATCCTGATCAAGACCAAAATTCTGATTGCATTGCAAGCTATTAGGTGGCCATTGAAAGAGAAGTTGTTTTTGATGAAGAAGATTGCTTGGCAAAGCTCCACAATGATCCCTTTGAGTTGGTTGCAGCCACTAAGGAGGAGTTTGTTGCTTCCAAAACTTTCAAAACAGCGTTCAATGATTCTTCGTTTGAGTTGGGGGCTGCCATAGGCTTTGAACAAGAAGACAGTGAGGAGGAAGAAGAGCTATAAGACCTTATGGCTCTTGAAGAAGAAAGAGTTAAAGAGGTTTATGAACATAAGTCTGATTTTCCCATTCAAGAAGCTGATTGCAAACATAGAGTCGAAGAAATTGTGGAGTATGATCCTCTCCATAAGATTAGGCATTCTGCTAGTTGGTGGTGAACAAGAATGTTGGAGGCGAAATGAGGAGCCTTGGAGACAAGAAACAAAGTTCAGTTTTTCTTGCAGCCTATCAACAGTTCACCATCTTCACATTCTTATGAGTGTGAAGGCACACTCAAGGTGTCCATTGAAGACGAACTGCTAGCTCTCTCTAGATTTTATCACACACATAGCTTGGTTGAAGAGCTCTACTAGAAGGCTTAGCTTGAAGAGAGATGAAGAGGAGTTAAGGATGAAGTTGCTCTTCCCAACTTGCAACTTATCAGAGACTCTTTGGAGACATTGAAGTCTGGGTACGTGCACTTGACTGAAGATCGTAATCATTCCATTGAATTTGCAAAGAAGAACTTTAGTAAGCTTCAAGGAAAAGAGAGAAAGGTTGATGAGCTTACTCATGAGCTTCGGAATTAACAAAGGCTATGCTAGAAGAAACTCAAGTGGCATTAAATGGAGGTAGAAGATCAGTTTATTGATTTCAAAATTTCCAAGGAGCAAGAGAATGCACAAAGAGTTGAAGAAATCAAGCAAGTGATTGGAGAGCTTGATAGTCTCTAGGAGGAGTTTTATCTTGAAAGTGTCACAAGAAAATTAGAGGTTCCATGTGTAGATTTGGACCAAAAAATGGGGATTGAATGTGAGAAAGGACAAGACTTCCATATTATGGATAATCCTCTCTTTGAAGTGGCTGCAAAAGAAACTTATGATAATCCTCTTTTTGTGATGGAAGATGAAGCATCAATTGACAATAGCATGAAATGGGATCCTGATAAAGTTTCCCAACACAATATGGAACATGATTTTCAACTTATTAAATATTTTCAAGAAAAAAAAACAAGAGGGAGGTTCACTGTTGATGTGATTTTCACAACCACACCAACACAGACTAAAGTTGCCAACGGCTACCCTATTCTCTCTTGATCAAAGTATCCAGCACGCTAAGATTGCGAGAGAGTTCGTGCATTCAACTCCAAGGTTCCTTCAGTGCAATAGAATACCCTCAGTTGGCTCGATGTGTTTTGCTGGTATTTCAAGGGGACTTACGCAATTGTTCAGCATAAGACAACAAACAATAGATTAAAGGGGTTTCATGTGGTTTGAATGATTTGGCAGGTAAGTGCAAGTTTCCTAATACTAACCAAAAATGAACTGAATTTAAAATGGTGCAGGGATAAGAAGGTTCTAGATTCTACTCTAAGACGGGACGTGGGATCAATCTCAACAAACTTCAACCAGACTCTGCTTCGCCTTGCGTTGGACAACTTACACAAAGTCGGTGCAATCTTCAAGGGAGCGGCAAGAGATTTTCAAGTCACAATTCAACATAAAGACACCATCCAGACGATGCATGCCAAGACATGAACCATAACCGAAGTTAAGTTTGTAAAGTTTTCCAATTTACCACACAAGGCAAACTTGCCATCAGCAAGCTGCTAGTGGTATGGATTAAAATGAAGTTGCCTTGATTAACACCACAAGTCCACAACTAACATCTACTTGCATGAAAATAAAATTACACTACTTTACGCTACTTGAAGTCGAAGGGATGAAGAAATCTTGCTAGCTACTCATAACAAAGATGAATTCACCATTCAATGAAAGATCTTTTATTATAATAGTTTTCACAACAATCTCTTACAAAGTTTTCAAGGGAAAACTTTCCTTCTCCTTCAAACTACACTATGCTAACAAGCTAAGCTATCTCTCTACTCTATCCTCTACTGATATCTGACTGTCTAACTCTATTACAAATGAGGGGGGATTCCCCTTTATATAGCTGGCCAAGTCCAATGGACGGCTCAAATTACAATCAAATGGATGGCCCAAATTGTGCCACCTCAGCCCTAACCCTAAAAGAGGAGTGGAGTAATAAATGAACAATTAATGTCCACCATCCTCTAGAAGATTCCTATTTGTAAACGATTCACACTGCTTCTTCTTTGATTGTAAACCGATGAGTCCATCACCATTGCTTCTAACTTCTTGAAAGGGTATGGCAGGCACGTTCTCAATTTGACTCCAAGGTGACAACTTCTTTTCCCTACTCAATGATGATTTTCCTCCTTGATGTTGTTCAACTTTGAAGTACTTGATGGTGACCATTAATGCTTGGGTTTCCATTTTTTTATCCATCCCGACCTTTGAAAACATTTCTTCTTTTCCACCTGAGTTGGGCACATAGTACGTCTCGACACTTAGCCATTTTCTCCAAGTATTCACTTCATCTCCCCAAGTCATCATGCCTTAGCCTCAATGTTCACCCTACAAAACAAGCAAGGAGAAGAGTATCAGAACACTTCATCATATAAACTCACCTTACTTACCT
>VDFB02193980.1:0-15959 GCA_007258455.2 Sequoia sempervirens | reverse complement strand
CGTGTCTACTATTAGCAAACCTTTTAGCATAGATATGAAGTAGCAACCGCGGGCAGTGAAACGCTGCCACACGTCTCTTTTGCATCCGATTGGTAATCGTTCCCTCCATTATTAATGAAGTGCTTCGCCCATTCGACACGTGTAGCATTAACACAGGTCCTTAGCAGTGAAAGAAAAAGGTTCATATGGGTAGCGAAAGGCTTCTGTGTGCCTAGCTAGTGGATCTCATATTTGGCGATAGACCATATGATCCTAACAATGCTATTGGCCATTGCGTGTCATAATCATTCGCACATGATGGTGACACTTCTTTGGTTAGGCCTTGTCGGGACCACCACCATCATTTACAGAGGATGCACCTGTGCCTGGAGTGACTGGATGCTTGGTTCTAGATCGATTCTATTGCAACGGCTTTGGGAATATTCTGATTCTTGCATCATTGCCAGGGGATTGCGAAATCTTTTATGTTGCTAATCTTCGAAGCGGTGGGGGTTTTTCCTGCTATATATACTTTTTTCTGTTGTGAGAAAGGGATCCAAATTTGAAGAGAAAAGCTAGTTTTAGTAAAAGACACCAAGCCTTTATTGCTATTTTATTTTATTGCAAAAAACTCTTAGACTGTGCCAATTGTTCAGCCTTTCTATTTTTTCATGCTATTTGATCAAACTATAAACTGTGTTTTTTATTGTCTGGACATTTCATTTAAGAACTTATATATATGTTGAATACAATTTTGCTAACCTAGACCATGTCTAATGACTCTTCCTGGCAGTAAGAATGTATGCAATATTATTTTATGTCAATGAATGGATTGTCTATGCTATAATCTTAAGTTTCTAATGTTCTGGAACACTACAGACATCATTCAGGTCCTTAAATCTATGATTTATCGTTCCTATCATTAAGTCTTGGCACATCACCTTAGGCTAGACTTTATTTTATTATATATGTTTATGTTTCCCTTTCCAAGCCCCCATTATAGAAGAAGTCAGCTTCTCTAAAACCCCAGAGGTCACTCGTTTAGTGCAAAAGGTCCCCATAAACCATTTTCCCATAAGACATCAAGTTACCTCGTAAAATTTTGGCATCAATGCCATTTCTCTATTATTTAGATACCATAACCTAGCAGGGAAAACTTTAGTGGTGAATCTTCGCTAATTGGTGAATATTAGATATGTCTAAGTCAAAATTGGTGAATTAATCGCACCCTAACAGGGTGGCCAAATGTTCTAATTTTACAAATTATCGGTTCAATGCATGTCCAATTGCCATTGATTTATTTTATAAACCATATTTAAGTAATCAATTCACCATAACATACTACTCATTTTAAATGGACCGATTAATATTTTCGTCTGGAATTTGAGAAGCATGTAATAAATCATCTACATATTTGCCAATACTATTAAAACAGTATTGTGTATCAGGACCCATTTTGCTAATTAAAATTTAAAAATAATTGCTTGTGTTCCTTGGAGCTACTTTTGTTATTGTTCAGACATTGGTTGATTTGTGACAGCTATGCATTGTATTTGTGTCTTGTACTGGTAGCTATTTGGCTGTGTTTTTTATTGTACTCATTCTTTTGCTTGTATTAATACAAAAAAAATAGTTTCTTTTGAGGACCCATTTTGCAAATTAAAATTTACAAATAGTTGCTTATGACGACCCATTTCATCAATAACATTAAAAAATAATTACATTTGAGGACACATTTCGCCAATTGCCATGACACCTCCATGCTAATCATAGGGCCATAATCACCTTGAAAATTACAACATATCACTATATAATAATGCGAGATTCGCCAAATTTTTAATATACCATTTAAAAATCCCGCAAAATTTTCCAAATATGGATTTGATATAAATGCAATCAAAACTATCTTTATTCTTACACATTTTGATTAGTTTTGAACTTGTGAGCTCCCGATTCAGAAGTTGGACTTGGAACCTTGAAGTTGATTGTAGGCAAGTTACAAACTTACAACATAGGAATTCCTACATTAACAAATAGCAAGTCAGCGAAACCTAAACTTAAAGGTGAGTGATCATTTCTTCATAGTGTTATCAGATTTATTTATCTCTTTTCCATTCTTGCTTCGATTTGAAAGATGATATTGAGTAGTGAATGAGATGCACTAGCAATTTGGGCCCTAGCCCCAAACAAAAAGAAACCTCCAATTGTAAAAGCATCTACAGATTACAGGGGAGGGCTAATCATTTATAAGAGAGAATATAACTAGTTAGAAAGAGTGGTCTTCTATTTCTTCCAGAATGGGACCTGGTGGAACCCCTCAATTTTTTTCATGTTCCACTAATAATTATTGCAAAATATAGTTGTCTTTTTTATCTAGGTGTGTCCTAAGGCTTAGGGTTTCGATCTTACTTCTGTTCTAGAGTCTATGTGTGCCTTAAACCTATTGAAAAATCCTAAGTATCAATCTCTTTGTATACGTTCTATTTCACAGTTGACTGGTTATCACCCATTCCAGGTTTCCTAAGTTGTTTGTTATGCCATTGAATCCATCTGGTTGCTGACCCCTTGAGCCTAGTATTCATTATAAATATTGCTTCTTATTGTGCAAGTCACAAATCTTTTAATATTTTCCCTTTTTCCTAGGTTCAAGTCTAATATTTTCCAAGGTCTTTCGATGTCATAAACCTAAGCAAATGACCACATTTTAAGTCATGTAATAAGCACACATGCTTATTAAAGTCCTTAGTAATCCTTGGCGGGTCCCATTGAGTGCATTCTATTGGTTCCCCTCTAGCCCATGGGATTAAAATAATAAAATAAAGAAGTCAAAGGGATGGTAGGTAGGTGACACTTGTCCAACCTCGTGGTAGGCCCTACCACTATTCAAAGGCACCACATTTGGCTAAAGGTTACTAAATCAATGGTTACAATGTGTTCTGGAAAATGAATCTCAGTCATTCCCCACTAGCCTGTGGGGGACCCACTATCGAATTTGGGCTTCAGGGAGGGATTGTAGACAGATGCCACATGGCACCATCTCCACTGCTCATAGAACTATTGAAGATATAGGAATATTTGGTGAAATGTTTCTTGACAAATATTGAAGGGCTAAACAACGTGCTACTAAAAGGACATATGAGCACATGCAAAATTGTTCATTGAGATGCTCTAATCTCAACCATCTATTGCTAAAGGAGGTGATACATTATGGTCATCAACCTATTGATTAAGAGGGAATCAAGTTAATGTTTGATAGGTTAATATGGGGCATTGCTTGCCAGCCCGTGACTATAGATCTAAAACTTGCAAATCTTAGAGGGATAGCGGGCAAGTGCCACATGGCTTTTCTACCAGCTAGTAAAGTGCAGTGGGGCCATGATGCTAATGAAGGAGATGAATCATTAATAAAATTAGTAATAAAATGTCAACCATTGATTTTTAGAAATCTAACAGTTCTAGTGTTATTCTGGAGGTTTGAATTCGTAAGTCTAGTGCTTTAGAAATTTGCTTTTGGAATGCAATTATAGTCATTCATAAAAAATTCATCGAACAGTCATGGGTTACATTGATTTGCACTGACATCTGGCTCCAGACATAATGAATATGTTGACACTTGTCCCCATTCTGAACACTTTATGAAGGAATATGATTTATTATTGGTGTACCAGTTTATTTCACCAATGAATTTTTTAATTGGTTTGAGATTATCTTTAATTTACCAATGGTTTTTTTCTTCATTTGAAAAAAGGTTTAATTTTCCAATGAAAATAATTTTTTTGGTTTGAAAACATTTTTGAATCGCCAACAAAAATATTTTATTTGTTTAGCTTTAATTCGCCAATAGAAATATCTTGTTGATTTGAAAACATGTTTAATTGCCAATGGAAATATTTTATTGGTTTGAAAATAGGTTTTAATGCCAATGAAAATTTTTTATTAGTTTTAAAAAATTGCAATTTACCAGGATTTTCCACAAACTTCTAGCGATTACAAAAGATTCGCCAATTAAGATTATTTTTTTTTCCAAAAAAAAAAAATTAGCCAATAAAATTAATATTTTTATTGGGAAGTATACAAGATTTGCTAGGATTTTACACCTTCATTGAGGGGGGGGGGGGTTGTTCTTAAAGTTATCCCTGTAACCTATGGAAACTATGAAGCTAAGGACCTCCACCCATGTCAAGAATGGGTCATGGGCAGGTAGATCTTGCCACATGTGGTACTACCGAGGTTCTCATAAATGGATATAAGTTTGCTTTAACTTAAAATTATTATAGCATATCAACTACTTTGAATTATTTACATTTTCACCTGTCTAATTATGATCCTAAACTTTTCTTTTACTAAAAAATAATTTATTGCTTATATGCTTTTGTCGCTTACTCTTACCCCAAGAAGAAGCAAGAACTTCTTCTTTTTCTCCCTAAATTTTTTATCATTGGTATTCTCTCATACTGTCACTTGTTCACCTACGTTTTCAAAATTATAACACAAAGGTCTTTTGATACCTCTAAAAACAAAAACGGCATGACCATCAGTAATCCCACTCACTTTATTTTTTATATCTATAGTCAAGCAAGAAAAATTACTAGCAATTTCATTGTTAATAGCATTAATCCACCCTTTCCAATGTGTAGGGTATCATGCAATCTATTGCTTCAAGCTAGCCAATATGGAAAAGGCTATAATTTTTAGGACTTCCAACATTTTTTTGGATCCCTAAAAATCCATTATCCTTTCCATTGGTATATATAACATTTCTATGAAAACTAACTCTAGTTGTAGGAATTTCAAGATTATCTTGCTCCAATTCAAATTTCAAATGAAGATCTAGGCTAAATTTTTCTCCCTTTCTTTCCTTTCTCACTGAATCTAAGTGTGATTCTTTCCTCTTGGTAAGACATGTCTCACTCTAAGGAGCTACATTAGTACTTTTAATACTTGTGCAAAGAGGAGCTTCAACAATAGTATTTAGAATTTTTTTGTTCTTTTTGCATTGTGAGGACCTAGGTATATTATTTTGTGAGCCCATAACTCAAAACTAGAAACATAATCTTGAAGCAATACCTCATAATTAATGACAATATTATCTAGATAATTTTTAACCTTTCATCGGTTAGCTCCTCCATCTTACGAGATTGTGATGATATAGGTGGAATATGAGGAGCACTAGCAGCTACCTCATTCATTCTAGAGAAGATTTCCTCAAGCTTCAACCTTCACTAGGATTGTTCTTATCCCCCTCTATATATATCACCCTATCATGTCCCCTTTTTTTCTAAATGAGTATAATTTACTAAAAATAGTAAGTTTCCATTACCTAGAAATAGTAAGTCGGAGGTATCAAGACAACATTGGAATATAATATTAATTAATATTTATATTGTCCTAGTGTAAACTTTATTTAAAGGACAAATAAATAATAAATATTTAGTGGTGTCAACACAGGTGGGTCGTGAGTTTTAAAAAATAGCAGTTAACCTCATGTAAGTACCTCGAAAAATGCATTTTGAGTTGTCAAAAGATGCCTTGTAAGTGGTATAATATGAAAGGATAAATTTGGAGGTCTTATAATGCATTTTATGAATTTTGCAAGTGCCTAAAAGTAGGGAGGAATATTTGGACGTGAATCCAGTGTTTGGTAGAATTTTCTAGATGATCAAGAGTCTATAAATATTGGTCATTTTGCATGCAGAAGGATCTTTGTGAATTTCATAGGCTTATGCTTTCTTCTTCAGAGGCTGAGAAACCATTGACAGAGTAA
This sequence comes from Sequoia sempervirens, assembly GCA_007258455.2. Classification (NCBI taxonomy): domain Eukaryota; kingdom Viridiplantae; phylum Streptophyta; class Pinopsida; order Cupressales; family Cupressaceae; genus Sequoia; species Sequoia sempervirens. The sequence continues at coordinate 10,216 of VDFB02193980.1, read as the reverse complement.
TCTTCTAGGATGATAAATTGGGGAGATAGAGATTTGAAGGCAATTTTTTTACAAGCCTCCAGTGGCAATTTCATCCAGAAGTTGCACCAATGTTGAATGTTCAAGTTTTGGGTGTGCATTTCATCAAATAGTTGGCATGAGTAGTGTAGTTTGGTTTGTTTAGTGCAATTTATTATATTAGTTTGGTTTTATATTGTTAGCAAAAAATATATGTGCATCTAGAACATTATTCTCATGTACTTTTTTGTTCAAAGAAACAACTTTCATTTTTGAGTTGTTTGTTGTGATTTGGATTTTAGCAGTAGCTTCCTATTTGTAGTTTATTTTTGGGTTTGGTGCAATAGTTGTGTATTGTTTTCGCTATTATTACCATAAAAAATTTGATGAAAATTCTATGTTCAAATATATAATCGAACATTCAATATAAATTTCTATTGATTCAATATCAATTTGGCATGATTTAATACTTTTTCTCTCATATATGATTTTCCCATTTCTAAGTGTTTGGTAGAAATAAAAATTTATGTTTTAAAGCTGATTTTTTTATGAGGGATATTACAGTGGTATCAAAGCTGTGATCTTGTTATCTTGAGGGTTTCAAAGATGCAGCCCACTAAATCTAATTTATTTCCTGAATGTGGTTACTTTACACTCACTCACTCTTCCAACCCCATGGAAGAATCGGTTATAGATCTAGTTGCTATGAGGGATTTATATAACAATATGGATGAGAGCTTCAGAAATTTAGTCCCCTACAATGATTTCTTAATTCACATGCAAAGTATGATGGTACTAAAAGGTTATAAATTACACCCAAGTTCAAATGAGAAAAAAAAAAGAAGGAGATCTAGGATCATGAAGTAAAGGAAATGTCTCTACAAAAAATGAAGAATCAAAGTCAAAGGTTGAAGGTAATGAATTTTTAATTAAAAAGGGACATTCATTAAATGAAATCTCACAAAAAGAATGTGTTCCTTTTGATGAAGTTAATTTAATATTTGCATTTCATGTTGATTATGAAGATAATTCAAAAGTTCTAAATATTGTCAAAGAGGTATCCTTTAAAGTGAAGAGGAAACCCTTTTTGTGCAAAAGGAGAATGTATCTAACATGTAGGATGATGGAAGAGGGTCACTTGTTCAAAGTGAAGAGTTCAAAAAAAGGGGGAGATTGTTGATGCATGTTGTCATCAATAAAAAAGGGGGAGATTGTTGGAAGTTTGTGGAGTTTTTCATTGATATGTCTACTGACAACATGAGTATGAGCATGAGTTGTATAGTATGTAGTGTTGTCATTGATGTCAAAATTGTATGGCGATCGTTCTGAAAACCATTTGTTGAATCATAAGTGTGTACATAAATGATAATCCAATGTATAGTTGTAAGAAGTTTTGATCCCGTGCAAACAGTAAGTTGAAGAATTGGCTAAGTGTCAAAATACAATTTTTTATGTATAGGGTATCCAATTTTTGGTCTGTATTGGTATGCCTTGAATAATATTGCTCTATAGTTCCAATGAATTTTTTTTGGATATTAGATGAGTCGAAATCTATATTTTCACATTGTTTTGTCCTCTGGTGAAGAAGTTATGGGTGGGTGCAAAAAGATAGGGGGCCAAATTGTGACCAAAATTTCAAAAAACATCTGATAGGCTATAACACGAGTGCATTATAATGCACTCGTGTTGTGGCTTGGTGTGACCATTTCAAAGGCTCGGCCACATCAAGCCTATAACATGCTCGTATTATAACATGAGCACATTATAACATGCACGTGGTATAATGCGAGTGTGTTATAAGTTATTAAAACAAAAACAAAAAAGCAAAATGAAATCATTTGTTTGTGACTATGTTTTTTGTTGTCCGTGGCCAAAAACCTTGCTTTTGCATGCTCACATTTTGGAAGGAGATTATTTTGCATTTTCTTCATCAATTTGTTGCAATTTTATCACCAGGATGCTGCCACATCGACGAGGAGGTTGAATAAGTAAGGAATTTTTTTTGGTGAATTTGTTGCAAAATTGATAGTTTTAGGTTTTTTTTAATATTCATTTGTTTAATTTTTCAGAAATGATAATGATCCTAAAAATCCTCAAAAACTAGAGCAACAAGAACATGAAAAAAATCCTCAACAACCACAACAACAATCTTCTCCACCAATTCCTCAACATCCTTCTGGCACTCAACAAAATTTAATGGGGGTAATTGAAAATAATAAAAAGTTGATTGAGTAGTTAATCACGAGGTTGAACAATCCAATAAGTTCAACCATGGAAAGAAGAACACTTGAAAGCTCACTTAAAGAAATGTTAAAACATGTAGATGCAATCAACAAACAATTAAGTGGTTGGGAAGATAGGAGGTAGGCAACTAGGAATTTTTATGCAGATAAATTATCATATAAAGAAGTAAAAGATGAAAAAGTTACAAAATATATCATTTGTGCTCATTATTCATCAACCCACACATAAATTAAAATCTTGACCTTAATTCCAAGAGGTTTGCTATCCATTGGTGCCACCACCAAGGTATTAGGAATAATTTTTGGGATCACTGGTACATGTGGTTTTTTACTACCCACAATGCAACAATTGTGAAGTCCCACAATATTTCTTGAGGAAACTCTATTGTGAGTTCATCCTCAACAAAATACCCAATTATTTTTATATGAGGGACTTTCAGGGGAGAGGTGGGGGGTTGACACAAGATAGACCTGGTGTATGATTAGATCCTTAATGACAAGCGAGACAAGCTCTTGCTAGGCCGACCCATGAGCATATTTTTATCCATTCCATTGTGAAGGAGAGTGTTGAGGTAGACACTTTGCAGTCTATCAGCTCTTTGACCTAGAGTTTCATCTAGAATGCCAGTCCTGTAACTTATAGTTCCATCCAAAGGAATCTTTGAGTGGTAGGCTTCCACCCCATTCATGTCAGGTTTGTGAGGTGACTTGTACATATGACCCCACAAACACTTAGGAGGCCGCTATGTAGGATACGTCTGCAACTACGAAGATGGTGAGGGAGGCTAACATTTTGAATGAGGCTTTTTGCATCGATACTCAAGTAAATGTTAGCATGTTTATTGAATTTAATTTATTAAATTTCATTTTTGAAATGCAAGATTAACTAATTTAGTTTAATAATTCTAATAAAATTTCAAGGTCACAGTGTTGATACTGGATACACCGGCCCTACACCTATTTATTACTCCACTGCATCTATCACTAAGGTATGTAACAAGTAAAAATTTATAAATTTATTACATGTGAATAGAAAATTTTATATCAATGGTATTCTAATATCTGATTTTGGATGTTGAATAGGCTAATATTGGAGGTTTTGTGGGAACACCTCCTAGTGCTAGTGGATTTAGACAAACCTACATGCAGGTATTAGAATAAAGAGTAACTGATGAAATTCACTTAATAGATTTGTGTAGTTGTGTGTCATAGAAAAAAGGACCCTTTGCTTGACATGGGATTAATTCATGATAAAATGGACATAATGATGTCTCAATCTAGTGTTGTGAGGCATTTTATGTGTCCACACTAAGCCTTGGACCCTTGCAAATCAAATAACATGCTTCTAACGACATCTTGTAAAGGTGTTGTAGAGTCTTATAAAGGAATTTCATGCTTTTCTAGACCTAATGAACATATTTCTCCTCAATTAAACATTATAAAACATGTTTAATTACATCATCACATTAATTTAGAAGGCTTTTAAAGTAAATTTAACTTTAACCAAGTGTTGTAATGTGTCTTGCTCGCTCACATTGGTTCTTGTGCCTTCCTAGGCTATGTGGACTAATTTAGTGTTGTAAAGTGTATTGAATCACACTTTCACATTTATTTATGTGTCCCAAGCCTTATTTTACATTTATATATCATCATAATAGGCCCCTATTAACCCATATTGTGCATCACGAGGCATAATTTGATCAAATAAGCGACATAGTCATCATATAAGCCTAATTTTTTTCTTGTTCTCAGCATTCCCAGCTGGCAAAATGACCCACTGTGGGACCCATTCTCCATTAGTGGTGGATAGTCCCGGCTAAGGTGGGACCATTCACCATTAGTGGTGAATGAGTCGATACGAATCATGATGAGTTTAGGCAGAAAAATTGGGTTTTAAGTTCAATTTTCTTGATGTCGGCTGTGAGGTGTCGGTGCTAAGGCACAATTGTCTATAAATAAGTATTTTTACCTCATTTTTTACATCTCATATCTCATTCACACATCTCTCACCATTAATTCATCTTCTATCTTCTCATCCAAGTCAAGCAAACTAGGGTTTCTTCTTTAGAAGTCATCAAGTTAGCTTTCTAAAGCATTCAAGGGTTGAATCTTCATGTATTACTGCATACTTTCAAGATAAATCATCATGGAAAGGTAAAATCTTCATTTTTGCACATTTCATTAATTGATTTCATCACTTTGACTTAATTACCTAAAAGGGGCTTGACTAAGGCAAACCCCCATGTCCTAACATTCAACATATCTCTCTTTTGTCTTGTTTGTTTGCAGATTTAGGACTCTTGGAAGCTTGGAAATAATTTAATATCAAGTTTTAAAGTCATTCAATTCATCTCTTCATCATTAAAGTCAAAATATCATTAAAATCAAAATATCAATAAAAATCTATTTTCGTGACTCGAGTTTCGTGGCTTAACACCTGTAGGGCATCAAAGTGCGGATTGGAAGCTTTCAGAATCCACTTTTGAAAATCCAAAAATTCAAAAGTGGAATCATTTGCAATGGGTGGAAAATGAGTCCCACCCCAAGGTCAATTTTTTGTTTTTTACATTTTTTAGTACCCTTTTGTCAAAAACGGCTTTGGTACGTAATCGGACTAATTCACTCCGCACGAAGAAGAGTCCCGCCAGGCCTAAATTTCAGCATCAACAACATTATAGAATGAATTTTCAGTCTACTTGAAGCTTTCAAGTGCACACTTCAAGTTTCATTCATTTATTTTTAGCTTTTCATTCATTTCTAGTTCATTGTTGCATTACACAATGTTTTTTCAAACAATTTATTTTCCTTTGGTTTTTATTCATTAGTCAATCAATATCATTTGTTACTTGCATTCAAGCATTATATCTAGGCATATTTCATCCTTATTCTATCCATATTGCATTGACTTTGAATGTAACATAAGCATTTTTTGCCCATATTTCTCCTTCTACGTGAAAAACCCTAGGAGAGCTAGAAAGAAAGTAGGTCCCAAAAATATATGTTTCTTGAGTTTATATTCATATCATTGATTACATTGCATTTCACATATTTCAAACTCAAAAAATTACTTCACATTCCATAACTAATAACTAGATGTTAATAGATGACAAAAATCCTCAACTGGCTACAGTTGTTTAGAAAGTCAACATAAGCAGTGATGCAATTACTTCACATAACATAAGTAATAACTAGGAGAAGCTACCAATTGCATTTTCTTGTCATGGCATTCCATGAAACCATTTTTTACTGAGGCATCTTTTCAAACAGTTCACTTCCTTGTCTATGCTATGGATGCTTGGAAGAAATATATGAAAGAATAACAATAAGCAATAACATAGACAGTGAAGGAGCTATTTGAAAATCTCAAAAGGAATGTGGCTCTCAAGCGGTGATGTCCATCACCATGAGACCCAATTTCTTTCGAGGTATTTTTCAAAACAACTCATCAGCCTTTTCTATGCTACCACATTTTCCATACATGTCTACCAAAAGCATTTATCAAAATGTACTTTTTCCTTGCTGCTATGGCTAAAATCCTAAAATAGGTGTTTTCCAACAAACTATGGATGCTTGGAAAAAATCTATCAAAGTATATTAGTAAGCAATAACATAGACAAGGTAGTGAGTAGTTTGAAAAAATGCTTCAAAGAAATGTGGTCTCATGGTGATGGAATGCCATTCCATCACCATGAGACCACATTTTTCTAAGGCATTTTTGCAAACAACTCACTGCCTTTTATATGCTACCACATTTTCCATACATTTCTATCAAAGCATTTTATCAATCTACTCACTTCCTTGCTAGTATGGCTAAAAGCCTAAAATAGGTTTTTTCCAACAAACTATGGATGTTTCTTGAAAAAATATATCAAAGCATAATGGTAAGCAATAGCATAGACAAGGCAGTTGAGAAGTTTTAAAATGACTTGAAGAATAAAGCCATGGTGATGGAATGTCATTCCATCACCATGAGACCACATTTCCTTTGAGGACTTTTTCAAAGAACTTTGCTACCTTTTCTATGCTACCAGATTTTCCCATACACATCTACCAAATCATTTAATCAATCTACTCACTTCCTTGTTGATATGGCTAAAATCCTAAATTAGGTGCTTTCCAAAAAATTATGGATGCTTGGAAAAAATATATTAAAGCATAATAGTAAGCAATAACATAGACAAGGAAATGAGTAGTTTGAAAAGGGCCTCGAAGAAATGTGGTCTCATGGTGGTGGGAATGCCATTCCATCACCATGAAACCATTATTTTGAGGTATTTTTTTCAAATAGCTCACTACACCTTTCTATGCTAAATACATATTCCATAAGATGTATACCAAAGAATTTTATCAAACTACTTGAACTTCCCTTTGCTGCTATGGCTCAAATCCTAAAATGTAAGCTCCAACAAACTATGGATGCTTTGGAAAAATATACCAAAGCATAATAGTAAGCAATAGCATAGACAAGGCAGTGAGTAGTTTGAAAAAATTCGTCGAATAAATTTGGTCTCATGATGATGGAACACCATTCCATCACCATGAGACCATATTTCTTTGAGGCATTTTTTCAAATAGCTCACCACCTTTTCTATGCAACCACATTTTCCATACATGTCTACCAAATAATTTTATCAAACTACTCACTTCCTTGTTACATGACTAAAACTTAAAATAGGTGCTTTCCAACAACCATGGATGCTTGGAAAAAATCTATCAAAGCATAATAGTAAGCAATATCATAGTCAAGGTAGTGATTAGTTTGAAAAAAATTCTTAAATAAATGTGGTCTCATGGTGATGGAATTGCATTCCATCAGGTGTGCCATGAGACCACATTTATTTGAGGTGTTTTTTCAAATAGCTCATTGCCTGAAGAATAGAAACCAAGCCTTTATCCAAAATTCCCCTCCAAATTCTTTTCAAGGTCCTCATCCTCATCCTCAATTTACCAATCCATGGAACCTTCCACCTTTTATTCCACTTTTTCACATCCCCACCCCTCCCTCTTCATGTCTTGATTTCCCTCCATCTCATAACCAAGATCACACTATACCATCCACCCCATCTCAACATAATACCATGGAGAAGGAAATAAACTGTTTGAAAAAATGCCTCAAAGAAATGCGGTATCATGGTGATGGAATGCCATGACACATTTTTTTTGTAATGGCATTCCATCACCATGAGACCTCATTTATTTGAGGAATTTTTTCAAACAATTCACTGCCTTCTCTACGCTACCATAGTTTTTGTACTTGTCTACCAAAGTATTTTATCAAACAGTTCACTGCCTTGCTACTATGAATAAAATCCTAAAATAGGTGCTTTCAAATAATTTGTGGGTAGGGAAAATAGTAAGCATGATAGTAAAAAATATATAGCTTAATAAGTACTCAAAATTTTGTTCATTATCTCATACATTATAAGCCATGATGTGCATCACTATTGTAGTTTTCGTGATTGAATAATTTGTTGTTTTATTTTCAGATGTTGCAAGCAAAAAAACCTCTAGATGTTAATAGGGCAATGGAGTTTGGTGTTTCTACTGCTATAGACTTCTCAATGCCTCTCATGGGGGTATGTAGCAGATTACTAAATTTCAATTTGCATTCATCATTATAGTTGTTAGTTAGTGAAAAATCAAACCATTATTAATTCATAGTTTAATTTCTCTTTGGATGGTTTCTATAGGGCTTCAACATGCCACAACATGGGCATGCAAATATTTCCCTCAAGGAGAGTGATCGTCTAGAGACAGTAAGTGATTATTTTGTTAAATATATCATTTTTTATATTGTAATTTCTATATATTAATGTCTTTACTTGTTATTGTAACAGTTAAGGCTTGATTGAGAACTAAACCTTAAGAGGAGTAGCAAGAGCACTCCTTGACCTCAGAGTAAATGAGTGAAAAACTTATCACCATTTGGTCGACCAACAAAGGGCAAGAATTTTTTTCAAGAGCATGGAGAGCAATGACTTTTGATTCCAGAGGCCTTTTTTGTATGCCTATATGGCATTCTTGCAAGCCTTTATGACTATTTTGTATATATTTTATACTTATATAGACATATTTTGATGTATTCCTACACGGCTATTTGGTTAATACAATTTTTTTTATCAATGTTGTCCATATTTTCATTATAAATCCATGGTTTAATAGATATGAGCTACGTGTATTCAAGTGTATACTTTACAACTTATGTGTATACTTTGTGACTTATGTGTATTCCAATGTATACATTGCAACTTACGTGTTTTCATGCATATACCTTGTATTCATGCATATACTTTGTATTAATCTATGTATACTATATATTTGTGTGTATACTTCAAGGCTCACGTGTATTTGAGTACTTGTGCTTCCCTTATTCACATGTATGCTTGAATTATTCTTATGTATACTTATTAATTGGTTAGCCCTATCATTGATCATTGTTGTCCTTCATCGTTTTTCTTGAATATTTATTGATTGAATGCTAAACAGCTTTATTAGTTGATGCTATTCAACTTCAATATTTCTAGGAATACTAGTAGAATTACAAATTACAAAATTGCACAATTTGAAAAGAAAATATTAACAGTAAATAAATGCACCGATTATTAACTTGATAATTGATTAATAATGAGTATAATAATATATCAAGAGATGAGTCTTCTAGAATGGAAACTACCAACTAGAAAATAGGCATGCAACTCCATGTAATATTGCACAACTAAACAATCATTATCGTAAAAATTTAACAACTAGCAAACTTATCTAAAGGAATATTTTAGGAAAAATATTCTATGTACTAACATTTTCATAATCAATGGCTTGTTTCCATGCTCACTCCCCTTGACTATCAACCAAATTTTTTCAAGAAACCCCTTTGATATATTTGTATGTCCATTGAATCAATGGATATAAATCTAACCAAAGAATTCCAAATACTTTGAAAGCAATAATCCACCCAAAATTGCAACAAGAGATAAGGAAAATGAACCCACATAGGCATAACTGAATAAAGAACAGTTCACCCTTCACAGCTTGGTGAAACCATTGTCAAACTTAGAAGATCTTAAAAATAAAGAAGACTTATGATCTATATAATACAAAATTAGTAACCACTTTGATGACTACAAAATTTTCAACCATGGGCTTATCATACTTTTTCAAATTTGGTAAGAAGGCTTATTTAAGATCCTTGAGAAATGTATTTCCTAATGCACCCTTATTTTTTATATACATATCTCAATTTGATTTAATTCAAAGAGTTCCATCAAATTCTTTATCTAAAAGAAAAAATAGGTTTTCAATTGATATTCCATGAGATGTTTCATAAAAAGATTCCAGTATATCTAATCATTTGATTGGAACAATTCAATTAAGCAAAGGATACATAATCTTCACAAAACTTGCAAAACATAATATTCATAGTAGATGATGAGTAGTTAACTTCTTGACACATTATCATACAAAAATTTATCTTGTATATTATTTAAATATTTTCACAGCATAATCCTCATAGTATAGAATGAATTGTTATGTTCTTGATTCATCACCATATAAACATGTCGAAATATGTATATGTCAACTTTTTGCAATATTATTTCCTGTATAGAAAATGGACTTGGGATAAAGATTTATAATTTATAATGAAAATAAGAAATAGACTTGAGTGAAAACTTTATTTATCACGCAAATAATAAATGTTTCTCTTAGACTCCAATTTTCAAGCATAGAAAATCATTTTAAATGAAAATGGCAGAATGCTTCACAACCAAAGTTGTTAATTGAGGAAAAAAAATTTGTTTCCAAGTTCCACCACTATATGCATTTTCACTTGGTTTTATATTATTGTAAGGGAAAGGAGGATAATTAAAAAACATCTTGCCCTTGCTAGACTTGAGGATGATCATATGATTTTGGTGTGGAAAACTCAAACTTCTCAACTGTCATGTGAATGTTTCTCTTTCCGATTGTTTTGCATGCCA
>VDFB02193979.1:0-11155 GCA_007258455.2 Sequoia sempervirens | reverse complement strand
TGTTAACCGGTTGTGAAGCCCGAGTTGCAAACAAATAACCTATTAAAGGTTATTTACAAACAAACATCAAAACAAACCCAAATTAAAAACAAACCCCTCAAACTAAAAGCCCGAAAATAAATTAAAGGAAGGGCTCTAAATAATTTTGAAAGATTATTAGGGGAATTGTTTTTTTTTTTTTTTTCCAAATAAAGGGGATTTTATAACTTTATGGTTATTCCCCATATCGGGTAAACTTCAAGTATAAAAGGGAGGAGTCTTGGAGTGTTTTTCATCATCACTTTTCAAGTGAGTTCATTCTCCTCTTGTTTTCCATTCTCTCGGCCGTGAGAGCCTTTTGTGAGAGAGAATTTCAGTGGGAGTTAGGAGAATATTTATAGTGATGTATTGTGATGTTCTGAGTCTTGTAGTAGATCCTATTAGGCAAAGTTAGTTTTCTTCCTCTTTGTTAGTCATCCCTAGCCTTGAGAGCTTTTGAGAGGGGTGTGAGTGAGAGACTTTTGTATGACTTTGTGGAAAGGCTACAAGATATTGTAAAGCAGTGTTGCAAGAGGCTCTAGTGGAGATTGTACTGTGTTTCAGAACATTTCAATAGATTGGTCACTCGATTGAGCTCGGCCCGGAGACGTAGTCACATTTGTGGCGAACTCCGTAATCAAATCGGTGTCTTCTTTTCTCTCTCTTGGTTCTATGTTTTGAATTCTCTCTGATTAATGTTCCTGCTACTCCATTGTTGATGTCTTTATGCCTTTGTTCATAATCACTTAAGCAACATTTGTCATAGATCCCTTCCGCTTACGGATCATCTCTCAACAAGGCTTTTGATCATTGGAATGAGGCTCTAGGTGGTCATGGTCACAGAGCTGCATGTTGGGGTGTGTCCCCTCTGAGGGTTAGTTTCTTTATTCTGGTGGTTTATGCTTTTGGCTTCAGCTGGTTAGGTTTTTTGTATTTCCTCCAAGCCTAATACTGTAATGTCCACTCTCCATTAATTCATCATGCAATGGCCCACAAGCCCATTCCTTTATTTTTCCCAATGAGTTAGAGGAAAAAGCCTTTTTAAATGGGAGGTTACGATTTGGGAAAAAATAGCAATAACAAATAAATAATATTTAATGGCATTTTCTATTTAATTTCATCAGTTTCTGACAGTGCGTAATGGGGTTACAAATTTACTTTTCAAAGAGGACAGTTATGCTATCAAAGGGGGGTGCTGAGTTATGGTGGCATTTTGACTTAATAGCATTTGCTATTCTACCAATGGCAGTTTATGGGAGAGTTGGGACTTGGACCTTCCTTTGTGCCATAAAATGAGGCATTTGGCTATTAGAAGTCCCTCCCCTTATGCTGTTATGTTTCTGCATTAGTGTTCTATAGCTGATTTGAGGATGAAATCCCTTGAATCTCTAAACCGAAGGACAAAACCCCTTTGGCTCGCTTCAGCAATCTCATCCAAACGTTACAACTGTGCTGAAGGTATTTTCTTTCTTCATTTTTGGCAAGTGTTTGGTGATGTGTTAAAGCTGTATACAGTACACAGTGAATCAGTTTTGGAGAACTGTTTGCAGGTCATCATATGTGTTGCAAGTTTGGTGTGGTAGCATGCTGTTATCTATCTCTGTAATTCAGTTTTCTGTTGTTTATAAATCCGGGTGTAGTAAGTTATACAAATTTTGTATAGGCTATTACAGTCGTATCAGAACTATCATCCTGCCACCCTGTGGGGTATGGCAAAAAACGAAAGATCCATGTCAAAGGAGGAAAGAGCAGACATGTTTCAAGACACCATGATAGGAATCCGAATGAGGCAAGAAAGGACTGAGTTGCTGACATGGTTGCTGCATATCTAGGAAAATAAGCCTGCCATCATCCCATTACAAAATCAAGACAATACCAAAACATCATAAAGTGGGGAAAACTCATATGCAAATCACCGCCCAATAAGTTCTATTCCAAAACCCTCAAAATCCATGTTCTTATGAAGGGAACAAAGAGCAGAGCTAAAAACTTCTTCTATGGAGAAGCTAGATAGACTATTTGGAAAATATCAAGGCAAGACTTGATAATTTCAAGGTGGCTATGACATTTGACAAATATTTGGAGTTAATGGGAAAAGATGTGCAAAGAAGTCAAGGAAATAATTAAGGTGACAGTAGAAAGGAATTGAAGCATAATAAACAAATTAACTACACCCATATTAGATGGCACAAACAAGATCCCTATTAGGGCTTGGTTGCAGAAATTGCAAACATATTTTACACTTAAGCCCCACGATGGAAGAAGATGCAATTCAGTTTGCTACCTTGCACTTGGAAGGCATAGCATATGATTGGTGGCATCATGGGCTCATCACACAAGGGTATGGCCTATAGACTTTTGAAGATTTCAGCCAAAGGTTGTTGGACAAATTTGAGCAGAAGAATGAGGAAAGGTATTTCAGAGAGCTAGCCAAAATAAAACAACAAACCTCAATGGATGCATGCGTAGTAGAATTCCAAAGAGTTGTAGCCATGGTACCATATATTCCAGAGAAAAGGATCATTTCCCTCTTTGTTGAAGGTTTATTTCAACCTCTTAGGGGCCTAATAAAGGCCTTTGCACCACCTTCATTCCAAGAAGCTGTCAAGAGAACCTTGACACTTGAGCCATCTATGTTAAGGAATAAGTTTACATCATAGTCAGAACCACCACTACTAGATTCCAGAAAGGAAACTTTCAAAGGAGTGGATTAAGCTCACAACCAGAAAAGACTACACAACATCCATTTACAACGAAGATGGATGACATTATCAGAAATGAACTTAGGAAAAATTGTTACAGAATCGATGTTGTTGTGTATTAATCAGAGGAACGAATGTTCCTTAAATAAATTACAAAATACGATGTTTCTAAAAGAAACAATCGTTAACAAAGGATGAAGTTAGAAAAAGCAATGAGATGACCATTACGACATAAATAGAAAGATATTATTCTAATACCCTCCCTTAATGGTCATCATTCTAACTACCCAGAGAGAACAGAGAAGGGTACCCCCTTCTTCTCAAACGTTGCTGCAACAAAAGACAAGAGCCTGCCACTGACTCTGCCACTTGAGATGAGTCTGCCACCAACCCTCCCAGAAACTGCAGAACTTCTGGAAATAACAACACCAACCGTCCAACCTGAAGTTGGAAAACTGTCCCTCCCTATAACCAGAGACATACCGAGAACAGCTGCTACGATTTTGAGGAAAAATCGGCAAACCCTCCAATCTTCTGCAGATGGACATGACGCCCCAGAACAGACTGCAAGAAGCCGATGTAGATGTTCGCCTACCAAGCGCAAAAAAATGATCGCACAAACCACGATTTTTGAGGAAAAAATCGCCAAACCCAAGATTACAAATCATCGTTTTTTCGGAAAAAACGGTAAAAACCAGAGAGCCCTCCCGAATGACAGAAACCCTGACAAGGGTATACAAGAGAAAAACTCTTAATTTTTTAGGACAAAATTATAAACCCTCCCGGAACCCAAAAGACAGATTTTTTTTTCCTTATACGGGACAAAAAATATTTAAAAACCCAGAACATCGATTTGTCGGCTTGATAAAACAAAGGGTTTTTTGAAAACCCTAGCCGTAGACAAAAGGCACCCAGAAAAGTTTATGAAGACCCAGAAAAATCTGAAGATAGAATCTGAATTTGACCAAAAATCAGAGGATTTTTATGAAAAACCCTAGCCGCAACCAAAAATCAGAGGATTTTTATAAAAAACCCTAGCCGCAAGTCTAAGAGTTCAAGCAAAAGAACCCTAGGTTGGATTCCTCGAGGTCCCGCAGGAGACAAAGCCCACAAAATACAAAAAACGAGGGTCGGCCCACGAAGACGCGGAAATACAGAGACCCGTCGAACAGAGAGACCATCGCACAAAGAAAAAAAACTAGGTCGTGGGTCGTTGTGCAGAAGAAAACGTGCCACTCAGGGACGCACACCTTCAAAGTCCCGTGGGCTTCAACAAACCAAGGCAAGGCCGCGAAGAAGCCAACGCGAGTTGTAGAGACATCGCGTGTAAAAAAAAAGGGTCGCGCGCGGGCAAAAGCTCCAGACGCGAACTCACACGAACAGCAAACACGAACCAACGAAAAAAAAACGTGGGCATCAAAAATCTTTTGTGTTTTTCTGGAACACGACAAGTCACACAGGAGACTGGGTCGCACGACGTGGGCTTTGATCTGCAGGAAAAAAAAACGAAGCCACGAAAAAACAAGAAACGTCGTGGCTAGCAGAAGACGGATCCACGAACCAAGTCGTGCATGAAACCAAAACTGAAAAACGCGGGTGGAGAGGGCAAAAAACAGGTCGCGGATCAGAGAAGCGACGCCTTCAAAAACGCGATTTCCAAAAACCCAATCTATAGCCAAAAAAATAAAATTCGAATACCCTTGAAAAAAATTTCAAAAAAAAATCATAAAAATTTCCTTTCGAAATTTTTTTTTCAAATTTTTAAAACAATACTCGCTCTAATACCATGTTACAGAATCGATGTTGTTGTGTATTAATCAGAGGAACGAATGTTCCTTAAATAAATTACAAAATATGATGTTTCTAAAAGAAACAATCGTTAACAAAGGATGAAGTTAGAAAAAGCAATGAGATGACCATTACAACATAAATGGAAAGATATCATTCTAATAAAAATTATGTTTCACTTGTAGAGAGCTATGGGAATCTAGCCACAAATTTCTTGGCAAGGGCCAAGTACATTACATAGAGGTGGTGTCTAATAAAGAGAATATGCCTAAAGAACCAAAACCACACAAAACCACGGAGGAGCAAAGCATAGAAGATAGCAGCAATGTGGAAGATGCAGTGGCACTCTTGCAGCTCTTTCAAGAACACCACAATACCACCCATTCAAAGTTTGAGAGGCATAAATCTAGGCCATAGGTTACCATGTTGATAAATAACCCACAATTTCATTGATGAGAACTTGTCAACTAAGAGGGGATTGAAAATAGAGGATTTTTCAAGATTTGCTATCATTGTTATAGAGGATTCACAATCCCCTACACAAAGATCATGTGACAACTCAAACTAACCCTTAGTGACTACAAGTATGTGATGATTTTTATGTTGTGAGGTTAGGGGAAACAAATATGGTTTGGTTGCATTTTCTATTCTCTAAGAACTATCAATCCATTGAGTTGAAGTTTAAATCTCAAGGAAAAGATGTGACTTTAGAGGTGTGCCTAAGGGGTCACCAAAAGTGATAACAGCTAAAAGTTTGGAAAGAGTATTCTAGAAGGAAAAGATATGACTCTTAGATGGATGCCTGATGGGTCACCAAAAGTGATAATAACTAAAAGTTGGAAAGAGCATTGTGCAAAGGACAAGTAGCATGGGCAGCGAGTTGCTTGGTGAAAGAGGACATGCACACTATTTTATCTTCTAGTAAGCAACATAGTTATCATGTTGATATTCAAACCCTTTTGGATAAGCATAGTATGGTGTTTAACAATATGCCTCCAGCATTGCCACCAAATAGAGGATTCCATCATATCATATAGTTGGAACCAAGCTCTAAACCTATCTTGATCACTCATTATTACCACTCAAGAACATACAAAGAGGAGATAGATAAGGCTATTAAGGAGTTGCAAAATGGGCCACATCAAAAAGTGGCACTAGTCCCTTTGCTTCATCAATGGTTCTTGTGGGAAAAAAATGGCACCATAAGAATGTGCATGGACTATTGAGCCTTGAACAAGAAGATAATCAAAAACATATACCCCATTCCTAAGATTGATAGCTCATTGATGAGTTGCATGGTATAGTTTATTTCTCAAAGATTGATTTGAGATCAAGCTACCATTAGATCCATGTCCTCAAGGAGCATGTGCACAAAACAGCTATCAGATGTCATTATGGACGCTCTGAGTTTCTAGTCATGCCATTTGGTTTGACTAACACACCAATCACTTTCCAATCCATTTTGAATCAAGCATTCAATGGTCAATCGAAAAAAAAATCTTTAGTATTTTTTGATGATATTTTGATATATAGCAAGACATGGGAAGATCATTTGAGGCACCCAAATATGATCCTTGAAATCCTAGAGCGACAAGCTCTATTTGCAAGAGAATCTAATTGTGAATTTGGGGTCACATAGATTTTTATACTTGGGTCATGTCATTAGTGCTCAAAGCATTCAGGTGGATAGGTAAAACATTCAAGCTGGTCTAGATTGCACCCCTCTCTCCCTCCCTCCCACCACACTAATAAAGTTGGAAGAATTCTTTGGTCTATGCAACTACTATTGAATGTTAAGGTAGTTTCACAACTAGTAGCAACCTTGACTAACATGACAGAGAAAAAAGCTTTTGCATGAATGGATACAACACAAGAAGCTTTTGATAAGCTTAAGGAGGTAATCAGCTCATGCCCTATAAGTGTCATACCAAAATTCTCATAACCCTTTGTTGTAGAATGTGGTGCTTTTGAAGAGGGAGTTGGAGTTGTTCTAATGCAAAAGGGGCACCCCATAGCATCTAAGAGCAGCAAGTTGCAAGATTCAGAAAGGGGCTTTTCTATTTACGACAAGAAGATGTTTGCATGTTTTGGCAAAGTTCAGATAGTATCTGGTTTGTAGTAGATTTGTGGTTAAAACAAACTACAACAAAGTGAAGTTCTTCCTGGGTCAGTGAGACTTGAATGATAGGCAACAAAAATGGGTAATTAAGCTCCAAGCTTACAATTTTGATATAGAATATATGAAGGGTAAAAAGAATTTAGTTGTTGATGCCCTTTCTAGAATGCCCACTTTATTCTATTTCTACCATTTTTGGTGATTGGAAGATTTTATCATGGTTGAATATGCTAGGAACACATTTGTTACTAACATCTTAGAAGGGAGTGTGAAAGATGATAGATATGTGACAGAAACTGGTCTCACTTTCTATAAGGATAGAATCTTTTTAGTACCTAAATCTACTATGAAAAAGAAGATTTTGAAAGAATTGCATGATGAATTCATGGTTGGTCACCCTAGATTCTACAAGACATACAAGCAGATTAGGGAAAGGTTCACTCAGAAAGGCCTTAAGGATGATGTACTTCGATACACCAAGGAGTGTAGAAACTGTCAGCAGAACAAGGCTAAACATGTTTTTTCAATAGGATCATTGCAGCCATTACCTATTCCCAATCAGAAGTGGGAGAGCATTTACGTGGAATTCATCACAGGCCTTCCAAGGTAAATGGCAGGTATTGTATTTATGTGATTGTGGACAGATTAACCAAGTATACACACTTCTTTGCCATTCTTGCAAATTTCAAAGCACACCAAGTAGCTTATTTATTTTTCAAAGAAGAATTTAGGTTACATGGCTTGCCTAAGAACATTGCCAATGACAGGGATAATTGATTCCTAAACTCCTTTTGGCAAGAATTGTTTTGTTTGACTAGTAACCATCTCACTCCCAGTATTAGCTATCACCCACAAACAACTAAATTAATAATCAAACAAAGATAGTGAATGAGTGGGTTGAAGAATATTTGAGAAATTATGTCACAAATCAGTAGGCAGCATGAGTCAAGTGGTTGCACCTTGGAGAGTATTGCTACAACACCACCTATCACATGTCCATTGGCATGACTCAACTTATGACATTGTATAGATATGACGCACTAACTTTCATTGATTTGGTGCTCACAAACAAGGTACTAGAAAAAAAAGTGATTTGGTGGAGCATAACAGAGACATTTTGAGATCACTCAAGAGATCATTTGCAGCAGGCTCAAAATCAACAGAAGTTCTATGCAGACCAATGCCATATTGAGAGATCATTCGAGGTTGGAGATATAATTTTTCTACACCTGCAGCCTTATAGGTAGACCTCCTTTAAGCAAGAAGGGGCCGAGAAGCTCAACTATGGACCATACAAAGTTTCAAAGAGAGTGCATGAATTGAAGTTGCTAACAGGCAATCATATTCACAACGTTTTCCACAAATCTTACCTCAAAAGGGCATTGGGCCAACATATTGGACCATCAGTTGATCTACCACCCCTAGATAATAAGGGGAAACTTATATTGGTGCCAAATGCCATCATTGACATACAGGCGAATAAACTGAGGGACAAAACCACCACTAAGTACTTGGTCCATTGGAAGGGCCTACCCGCAAAGGATGCTACTTCGAAGGGCCAAGAGATCTTTGAACATCCAACACTAAATTGCTGGTGGGCAAGCAATCCTTGGAAGCTGGGACTTGTAATGTCCACTTTCCATTAATTCATCCTGCAGCATCCCATAAGCCCATTCGTTATTTTTCCCTGATAGGCTGGAGGAAAAGATCTCTTTAAAGGGAGGGTTACAATTTGGGAAATGTTAGCAATAACAAATAAATAATATTTAATGCCATTTTTTGTTTAATTTTATCGATTTCCGACAGTGCATTATGAGAGTTACAAATTGACTTTTCAAAAAGGATAGTTATGCTGTCAGAGTGGGGCACTGAGTTATGGTGGCATTTTGACTTGAATAGCATTTGCTATTCGGGGAATGCATGGAATTTGGACCCTCCTTTGTGCCACTAAATGAGGCATTTGGCTATTAGAAGTCCCTCCCCTTTGGTTGTTATATTTCTACATTAGTTTCTTGTAGCTGATTTGAGGAAATCCCTTGAATCTCTAAACCAGAGGGCAAAACCCCTTTGGCTCCATTCAGCAGTCTCATCCAAGGGACGCAACTGTCTGAAGATATTCTCTTTCTTCATTTTTGACGAGCATTCAGTGGTCTGTCACAGTTGTATACAGTACACTATGAATCGGTTTTGGAGAATTGTTTGCAGGTCATCCCATGTGGTGCAGGTCTGGAATGGTAGTATGCTGTCATGTATCTGTGTAATCCAATTTTATGTTGTCTATAAAATACAATATTTCAGTGTGGAGTGTAGTTCATAAATTTGTGTGCAGTAAATTATACAGTTTTTGTAGAGGTTATTATAGATACTTGCATTAGTGTGCTGGGCAGACATTTAGCTAGGTCTTCTATTTGTAATTTTGTTTTTATACATGATTTATGGTTTGGCTCGTGTTATGGTCTCCACCTGCATACCCATTCTGGTATTTGAATGCAGGATTTCAGTCACTATCTTTGTAAATATCTTTTAAGATATAAGGTTGGGGTCCCTTAATAGAACCCCGGATCTTCTATCTTTAATAAAAAGATAAATTTAGCTACATTTTTCTTCCCTTCAAATTTCAAATTATTTCCAAAATAAGTACTTGGAATCCAAGCCAACCTTGTCAAACAAATGGTTAGTATTTGACCAGATGCAAAATAATGTGTAAAAACTAGAAAGTAAAACTAGTAACTCACAACAACAAACTCAAAGTAACTAAGAAAAACAGATTAGGTTTTACATTAATTATCTAATCAATCAAAACAACAGGAAAGGATACTGAAATAAAGAGTACTTAAGAACCATGCATTCGGTACTTAAGAAGTTTGAAGCTTATTTGAAACAAAACCAATTTAGTTTGTACGTTAGAAACAAAAACTAGTGAATTAGGTTTACCATATCCGTAAGGGTAGCCCAAGAATATAATAGACTTAATGGCCACGTTGACAAAATTAGTCTGTTTACCTTAGAAAACTAACCTAACCATACTATTAAATTAAAAAACAGGATATGTGATTATACAACCCCCCTTGCCTTGTGGAGTAAAAGTACGTAAGATAAAAGGGTCATAGAAGAAATGACTACGTAAGGAAAATAATCATCAAAGCGATGAATTGAGCATTGAAGAGTGAAAACACCCTTAACACAATGAAAGATACCACAAAATTAAATAACTAAACAGTACCAAACTATGGAAGCTCCAATTGCATGACCTTATCAAGCAGAAATCGTTGGCTTACCAAGTAGCTTTAGATATATTTTTCCGATACAGTTGATAGACGGCAGCTCCAGATTGAACATCCCATAATACAAGATTCTTGTCCTGGTTGTTAGATGGCCGATGGAATGTCTGCAAAAACTTTCCTCGAGGAGAAAAGGCTACAGCAATGATACCAGGAACCCCAATAGAACATATCTGAGTGGCTCCGTCACAATCATAGAGGATGACACCACTTTCTGTGGTCACTAGAAGTTTACTCCCATCATCACTAAACTTTGCAGAAGTGCATGTCACCCTGCAACCATTCAGTAGATCAAAAAAAATATTCTGCAGATCATAAACACAGCACCCTGCCACATTTCACTATGTTAGAAAATACAGAGAAAAACTTGCCAAGAAATTCATGTTATGGTGCTGACCAATGTTGGAAGTATGTTGTATACTTTCCATGTTGTATAGTTGGTTAAGGTTGTGGGGACTAGTGATTTGAAGCATTTTACAGATAGTGAAATCAGGAAATTATAATTTTTCTGATTCCAAAAGAAAATTGGGTGCATGCATAGGTTTTATTTTTGCCCATGTTTTAAAGCATTCATGCAAATTGTAAAACCATTTTTTGATGTGTCTATTAATATCCACACGAGCATAAGGGTTGAATAAGAGTTTTATTATAGTATTGTGAACAGATAAATTTTTATACAATAGTAAAGAGGATTATTGTATTGGGCTTTTTACCTGAAAAGGATTTCCCAAGTGAAATACTATATGCTGTATGTTTTGTTTTTTATTTACGTTAGATTCTATATGCATTGTTTCTATTGTACAAGTTTATCAGGCTTCTTTTTCCTACAACCAAGTGATAATCTGGGTGTCAGTTCAACTCACTGCCAAAGCATTAGATTAAAACTATCAATCATAGCAGGTATTGGAACCTGTAAAAGCTTACACTGCATTCTACAAAGCTAAGTTTTTAACTATTGAAAACCATACCTCCACACACACATATAAACAATATTATTTAGATCGGTATTGGAAGTTAACCTAAAGCCCAATGGCCATTAAAATCTAGACTGTCTTATAAGTTTTAAAACAATGTCCAACTTAAATTCAAATTATTTTTTTCTCTATTTCCAATAAAATTTAATAAAATCTAAACCCCAAAAGCAACTTAATCAAGACCGCCTAATCAGTTTTCAAAGAAAATCACTATGAACCAACTAAAGTATAACTTGAAATGAATAATCTATAGTTGAAACTTATAGACCTTCCAAA
>VDFB02193977.1:0-29710 GCA_007258455.2 Sequoia sempervirens | reverse complement strand
TTACAAGAATATCTACAAATCAAAAACCTGAAAACAAAGATTTAATAGTATACTGAAAATTCATGACAAAACTTGTGGTTGAATGTGATATTAGAGCACAAGAAATGTGTCACATGCTCCAAAAATTTCCCCTTGTCATATGTAACCGATCATTTATGTCATTGAATGTTGGCCAAAAAGTATTCCACCGCTTCACAAGAACAACAAATGACAACAAACTCCAATCAAGCTACTTACATTCTTATATGGAATGCTCTCCACATCTAGAAACAATAAAATTACTTGAATATGCAAGATCCTTCTCCTATTCTTCATGTCGCAAAGGATTTAAATGGAAAGAGAGGAAACAAAAAGAAATCATCAATGTTTTCCCAAAGTTCTATACTATTCCAAAGTAGGATTCAAAACATTATGGAACATTCTGTTGGAGTGAATTACTCTTATACAAGACTTTTCGTGACATGAAAAATGACATAGGCCTTACTAAAGATACAATAATAAAAAATTGGAACCAAATGAATACAAACACATATGATGTATGCCACGTTAATCGCATAATTGACATGGAAGCAAATAGTGAAAAGGAAGAAGATAATGGTAATGAGGAAAACACAATAGATACATTACAATTTAATGAATGGGAATTATTGTCACAAATGGGACATACTAATAATGTCAATCTAGATGAGCTCCAAATACTCGGTAGGCATGATTTTGATAGCAATAATGAATGGGATCAATATAGTGTACACCCAGATTTACATGCCACTACAATTAACTTCATAAAGATGAATTCAATTTGTAGCCAAAATGAAAACATGGCCATTAGCTTTGATGTCCCAAATTACAAATTATCACCAAAATAAAAAGTAGTGCTCACAATAATTACAAACCACTAAAAAGATCAATCCTTAAACAAACCATTACATATGATCATTCAAGGAACTACATGCACTGGAAAATCATACCTTATTTCTTGCATAAGAAATGCACATCAAAGTAAGCTACCACAACAAAAGAGCCAATTGCTTGCTTTAGCTCCCACAGGAATTGTTGCATTTAATATATACATGCATCAACCATACATTCAACAATTAGGATTCCAATAAAAGAAATGAAACGCATAAGGTACATCCTCATAGATGAAATGAGTTTCATAGGCCCAAAGCTACTATTAAAGATAGATAGTAGACTATGTGAAGCATTTCCCCAAACACAAAACCTCAGCGTCAATGGTGTATCTATAATTCTAATAGGTGACCTAGCACAACTACCACTTGTCATGGATAAACCCATCTACGCATCACACTCCAATGCCAAACTACTATGGGCACAATTTACTATGGTTTTTACATTACAAACAATGTTTTGTCAACAAGATGACGATCCAACTCAAACACACTTTCGTGAAACATTAAAAAACTTACGCAATGAAAAACCAACACACCAAGATTGGGAGATGTTAATGACTTGCACAAACAAACTAATTACAATTACTGAAAAAGCAAGAATTTGACAACTCCATTCACCTTTTTGCAACAAATGACTTAGTGAGACTACACAACAAAATAATGCTAAAACAACTAAACCTTCCAGTTGCAATAATTATTGCAAAAAACACAAAAAATAAATCAAACGTTGATGCTCATGATAACCAACTTGAAAAAGAACTCCTGTTATACAAAGGCCAACAAATAATGCTAACAAAAAACTTATGGACTCAAGCAGAACTTGTAAATGGATCCCTTGGGGAGGTTGTTGATATTGTTTACAATCTAGGCTCAAAACCACCAGATTTTCCAATGTACATTGTAGTAAGAATCAATAACTACATTGGGCCCCCATGGAACCAAAATGATCCAAAGGCTATACCTATAATACCTATATCACTAGGTAATCATAGGCAAATTCCATTAACAATGGCATGGGCAATTACTATACATAAATCCCAAGGCCCGACCCTACAAAGAGCAACAATTGATATTGGTAAAATAGAAAGACAAGGAATAAAATTTATAGCTATATCAAGAGTAAAATCATTAAATGGACTTCGTATTCAACCAATATTCTCTTTTGATCGGTACTCCATAGTGCAAAATAATCCATACACAATTATTAGAAAAAAGAGAGGAAGAATGCTTACAATTACTCTTAGTATGACAAAACGAGGTATACACTTGCCAATCCAATCTCTTTCACATTAAATTTCAAATTACTTTACATTACATAGTTGAAAAAATATGTCTTTACAAAATATTATCCCCTTCACTAACTCATTCAAACCTTTTTGGTATGCAGGTGGACACTAAGCAAAATAAAACATATTCTCTAAATAAAATTTCCAACATCTCAGTCCAATACAAGTTGAAATGGAAAAAGATAAGGCGATACATGGAAGGTGCAAGATTGGTTCCTCAACATCAACTACATTGTGTATAACAATCCCTTCTCTACTCAAAATTTATATTACTTATTATTTCACTACAAACAACAGCTCACCCTCAATTACAATTCTCAATAATAATGGCAACATCAAGCTATTTATGTAAAAGAAAATCGATCTCTATTGATGTTGGATGTGTTTACTTAACAAGTGTTATCCTCGAATCTAGCAATGCTCTATTCACGAGATAACCCCCTACGAAACTCATCTATTTCGTAGTACCGTGTACTTCAAGCACACAAAACGAGGCAAATTTTGATTCACCTCAATGTGTAGTCCAAAATCTCAAATAGTCCATTTGAGTGTTTCCCCTCGTTCGTCTTTCAAAGATCTTCAAAACGAATATTTTTTTCAATTTCTAACTTTTAGGAGTTAGTCATTTTTCCACTCATGTTGGGGCATTGTTTTTCAGCACTCCTACATGAGCCTAGTGTTAGTTTTTCTTCCAAGTGTTGTAACTTTGTTTTTCAACGCTCCTACACTTTGCATTTATGTCACATGTTCGAGCATTGTTTTTCAATGCTCTGACATGTTTCTCCCAAGTCTTGATGTCGAAGCGCTAAATTTCACCGCCCTTACATCTTTCAACATTTTTGAAAATGTAGGAGCGGTGATTTTTACCGCACCTACATTTTCCCTCCCTTAATGTACTCTGTCATTAATGCAACTCAAGTTCGTATCTTTTTCTAATGACTCGATAAAGTTGTTTTAGGTTAATTTACGCTCATCTTTTATCCATCCTCTCTTCCTCGCGCTGGTCATTCTCCAAACTCCAAAAAAGATTGCATTTGAAGATTTTTCGAGCATCTCAGCTAAGGTTTTGCATTTTTACCTAGTATGTTTTTATCTTTCTTCTTCGTCATGGTTTTTCCCTTTCTCTACTTTCTCTACTTTGATTATTTTGCAAACCTTGCTCAATGTGTTATTTATGTTTAGGGTTTTGAATCTTCATTTCTCTATTTAAATGTACCCTAGTCGTTCTTTGTTTTGCGCATCATTTTATTGATGCTATGTTGTCATTTTTCATCGTTCAATCACCTATCCTCACGACTGGTGATTTTGAATGCTTTTTCATTGACCTTCACCAATTTTTAACCAAGTCCAAGACTTGTTCAAGCATGATTTTTCACCACCCGAGCATGAATCGACCTTCCCCATTTTTTTTGCTCAAGCGGTAAAAATACCCGCTACTACACCGAAGATTTTCTCCAACTCCAAGATGTAGGAGCAGTGAAAATCACCACTCCTACATGGAGTGTCTTTCCTCTCAAATGTTGAAGCGATGAAAAAGCCTGCTTGTACACTTGCTCTACATTATGAAGGAAATGCTCGAGCATTGATTTTTAGCGCCCAAGCATAAACTAAGACCTTCCCACATATGCACTAGCGCTAATTTTTAGTGCCCCAACACTTTTACTTCCCAAGTGTTGAACACATGTACGTCAGCACCATTACATGCAAATAAACTTCTCAAGAGGTAGGAGCGTTGATTTTCAACACTCCTACACAAAAACTAGTTTTTTACTATACCACTTAGAAATCACTCCATTTTCTCTCTGAACCTCATTTCATCACCAATTCTTCATTTTTTCGTGCTCCATAGCTCATTTGCACTTGCTCCAAATTACCTACTTGCTTCACGCTTTCTAACAACGCATTTTCTCCTAACATCTACTAATACATTATTCTTGCAGTTCCTCTCAAGCTCTCATTAGGTGATCCCTAAAGGTGACATTCCTTAATCTTTGGTATTTTAGATGACAGCAAAAAAGCCTCTGTCATCTTCTAAGAAGGAGGGAAAAATGAAGTACAAATATCAAGGTGTCTTTCCACCTACTGTTGTGCTCTCAAAGGTGGATGAAATCAAAGTCACGAAAACTGGTCATCAAGACATGGAAGATTTTGTAAAAAGAACCGAGAAGAAACCATTAGAGGAAGATTTGAGATCTATTGTTCATAGCAACTTACACTTGGTATCTACATTCCCAATTGTTACTCATAACACAAAGTTTGTTCTCCAAGTTGCATCTCATTACATCTGAGAAGACAAAAGTGTGAGAAATTCCTTGGGACAAATCATGATGAGATTAGACCCTGAATTCTTTGATATTATTTTTTGGGTTCCACACATGGAACAATATACAAAAATCTCAATTCAACAAACACAGGAGGTCTATGATAAGGACCCAAATAAAGCTAATACATTGATTAATACTCAATGGTTGAAATCTCCAAGGCCTTCTATCTCAAGATGGCCTAAAGGGCTTCCTTGAAGTGATTTCAAAGAGGACATTACAGATACGATTACTCTCCCCAGTAGGGTGAAAGGCTTTGCGTGAATCATGCCATTTTCAAGATTGGATGTATGAGTACATTTGCATCATCAAGGGAAGGAAAGCACATATAGATTGGGGGACTCAAATAAGTGATGAAATTCATGAGTAGTTGATGAATGTGCCAACCACTTTGAAAATTTACATGAATTCCTATTTGGTATATGCTGTTGCAGTTATGAGGAAATTTCCAAGGTTGTTGATGAGAGCATCATAATACTTTCATTTAAAGCATTTTATGTTTAAAAGACTTGTTATTTTTGTTAATTGACATGATTGGCGGTAGATTATAGATTAAAATATTTACTTATTTTGGTTTAAGTTTAGCTAAATTAGTGGATATATTTGAAGTAATGGTTTATGTTTATTGTGTTACTTTATGATGATATTAGCTGAGATAATTATGCTGCATTGATCTTTTACTACCATAATTGTCATCCTTTTCTTAAGGGTTTTGAATAGGGTATTTTAAAGATTGATAATGTGGTTAAAATATTTGTTTAATCATGATGGATGAATACGCCATAAATGGGTCCTGTTGGATGATGAGTCACTCAAGTCCGAATTGACTTCTTTATAAGTCAGTTCTGGAACTTCTACTTCCAGCGCCAATCTAACATAGTTCTCTTTAGTCCAGTTTTAGTTCTGTTTTAGTTTGATCACCTTAAATCTTGGCAGTTAACACCATGCTAGAAAGCTAATAAGGATATTATTATAAATATCCATGTTTCAGTTTTAGTTAGGAGTTAGATAATTTCAATCAATTTTTTGTAATTCAACAACAATACTTTGTTTTGCGTTCTACTTTTGATCAATGGGAATGAAAGCAAAGAGTTAATTCAATCATTGTGTTAAGGGATCTTACCTAAGGAAGAGTAGGGCCCGCTCAACCTTTGGAACAATCTTGTGTTGGTATTTTGTTATGCTAATTTTTTATTCATTCATAGTAAATCTGAAGTAGATGTTAATTCTGAATTGTTAAGTTGTTAAATCATTTTCTGATTTAGTGAATGTTAATTATGAATAGTTACTTTTGCTCAAATTACTTTCAAGTTTTATTTTATTATGGTTAGATTAAGTTGTTAGAATTATTATAAGGTCTATCAAATTAATTGGATTTAGATGTTGTTCTAAGTAGTTAAGTTTGATGTTATTTATTAAGTTTCATTAGAAGCGATGAAAGGAACTTATGGAAAGATGAAGTTGGAGTTTGTTGAAAATATGTTCATGGAGATTAGTCTTTATGTTTTCTAGAATAATCGTCATTTCTCTGTAATTCATTTATGTTCTTAAAATAGTGTTTAATTTCCAGCAATTAATTATGGATTTCTTTTAAAAGCAAAATAGAATTAGTTTGGATTTCGTGCTTTAGATTAAGGATTAAATTAATCATTAGTTGTCTCCTTGAATCAGTCTAAATCAAGTTCAATAAAGTCAGAAATAAGTCAATAGGATTTTGAATTAGAAAATAAGATAGAATTAAATCTTAGGAATCAGTCGCTACAGTTTAGCTCCTAAGAGCTCCTGACAGCTCCTGAAATAGGAAAAATGATACCTGAAGTCACTGTATACAATGCAAAAACCCCCAAAGAACCCATGACGACTATCCTTATCGCATATTTCTCTAAGACACACTTGATTCAATATATAATTGATTAAATGATGCAAGTTGTAACAAAAATATGTTAATCTATAATCTACTGCCAATCATGTCAATTACCAAAAATAACAAGTATTTTAAACATAAAATGCTTTAAATGAAAGTATTCTTATGCTCTCATCATTTCTTCCCCACTTGTTTTGAATCATGTCCTCATAGTTCCTCATCAAGAACTATGGTGTTCTACTTTTGCCTATTCAGTGTCTCCATCCAAATGCAGTAGTCAAATACACCATCCCTGTACTGATCTGGTAATCTGGTATTGAGTGCAAAGCCATGGTTTTTCCTCAACTTTTCAAACCATGGTCTTAACACTCCAATTGGTATATTTGTTGTTTCCCTGAGCTTTGGTGTTGGCATAATGATGATTGGCATTCTAAATCTCATGTCGATCTGTTTCTAGATTAAGGTGATGACATGCCTGACTCTTATTAAACTCTAGCTGATATTATTTAGACTTATTGGTTCCCTTCTTCTGACTGTCTCTAGAATGATTTGGTACCTTTCCTCACAGGACTATAGTGCTAATGGGGGGAGTGTTCCTTCAATATTCTGGAATGCAACAATACTATCTAACAAGTTTGAGACATAAAGGGGATTAACCTAATTTAACCTTACCACTAATCATAAAACCTTGATATATTTTTTAGCATGAGGCATTTCGGGTCTCATTGGTAATCCATACCTTCTCTGAGCCTCCTTGCATTTACCCATTCTACTTGACCATTCTATCTATTTTGCATTAAAGAAACAAATGATCTAATTTGAAGCTCGCCAACATAAATATTCAACATAGAGTCATCATTGTCTCCCATTAAGAATCCATGTTGGTAAAACTCACACTTTAAATTTTGAATGTCAAGGTGGCCATTAAAGTAATCCTGCAGAAAATCACGATCCTCATGGTAATCCAGGCTTCTTCCTAAGATTAATTGATTTAGTTTCCATTCTAAAAACTTCTCTTTGAGAAACAAAGCATACATCCCATCTGGTCATCTCATGGAAAGCATTGTAGAACTAATTTTTGCTACTTGCTCGACTCTGCTCTCAATCTCATTCTTTTCTTTTTCTATTTTTTGTACCTACTCTTTCAACACTTTATTTTCTTCCTTAAATTTCAAGGCTTTAAATGAGAGATATCTAGAATGGGTTGAAGGAGGAATATTTGATGGAATGAAAGGAATGTCAGAGATAATGGAAGGCAAAGCAAGGTATCGTAGAGGAGTTGTGGAAGTAGAGTCTTCTTGCACATAAAACCGTATAGATTGTTGTTTTAATTTCTCTTCTTTTTGTTGCAACTCTTCTTTTAATCTTGAAATTTCCTCAACATTTGCTAATGCTTGTACACTAGCCTATTGCAGGGCATCCTCTATTTTACTCAAATTTTCTCTAAACTTTGCTTCATTTGTTCAACTTGCTTTTCCATTTCCTGAGTTTTGTTGAAAGATTGTTGCAATTTGTCTTCTTTTCTTCTCAATTTCTCCTCAAGGAATTGCATGTTTTTCCTTTCTTGTTCCAATTCAACTTCTAAATAGAACATTTTCATAGCCCTCAATAATTCTTCAGTTTCTAACTCCTCTTCATTCAATTTTTCATGGGATTCTTCTTCTTCAATCAATAGTTATTTTCCTTTTCTTTGCTCTACAGTTGGAGGAGGTGTAGGGGGTCTCATGACTTCCTCTACTTCAAATTCCTCAAATGCTTCTTGTTCTTCAGTTTGTGCTTTAGACTCTTAGCAGAGTCATTAATTTCAAAAATAGGGGGTCTTTCAAGAGTCGGCATTAGTTTTTCAGGAAGACTTTGGGATCACTTAGGAGAATGTACTAGGGTACGGGTTTCTTCATGGCCTACAATAGTTTCTTTTGGACTTTCTGAAATAGGGGTTTGAACTTTAGTTTTTTTTTTAGGGGTGGACACTACGATCTTAGCATGGCTAGGCTTTCCTCATGTACTTCTTGCTTCCTCTTTTTGGAACTAGTACAAC
Organism: Sequoia sempervirens; assembly: GCA_007258455.2. Taxonomy (NCBI): domain Eukaryota; kingdom Viridiplantae; phylum Streptophyta; class Pinopsida; order Cupressales; family Cupressaceae; genus Sequoia; species Sequoia sempervirens. The sequence continues at coordinate 21,290 of VDFB02193977.1, read as the reverse complement.
CTACCCTGGAGAATTCTTGTGATTTTCTTTTTCCCCTTTTCTTAGAAGATTCTCCTTTCTCAATTATGTCCTTTTTAGTTGTGGGTCCCCTTGTGGGTTTCCCTTTTGGCTTTTCTACAAGTGCAGACAAAAATTCTAACCAGCGCTGCTTCCCAGTTTATTTTTTTAAGAACTGGTGTTTAATTATCAAATGTATCAATCCTTGGTATTTTATAGAAGATTCACCCCTAACCTTTACTCTCAAAATCATGGAAGATATTTTTTGAAACAAAAATGTTGGAAAATTTATCCTAGTAGAAGGATTTGTCTGACCATACCTCAAATGTATTAATAACCTCATTCCAAGACCTAATATTGTGCCATACTGCTCGTCGCAGGTGAAGAACTTCATGAGCCACATCACAAAAATTCTCCATGGCTCATCCAAATTGTTACGAGCTATGTCACGTTGGTCTCCTTTATGCATTTGAATTTTTAGCCTTCTTTCTGGCTCCTAGTGAAACACAACCACCAATTTCTCAAATTTAACCCAACCCTTGTTAACCAATTTTCCATTAGCTAGGATTCCAAAAAATTCACTTATAATTTCTGGAGTAACTTCAATTATCTCTCCCCTTACTCTGGTGACATTCACATTAAATTTTATCACAAATTCCTCAACCATTTCTAGCTAGAAACCTTCATACTGCATCACAAAATTTAGCCACCCAACTTCTTCTAGCAATCTTTTGATTTTTGAGTCAAGATTGAAGTTCTTTGGCTCAACATTTCTCTTATTCCCCATCTCTCTCTATCAACAATGGTGGACCTCTGCAATAGCGGACTTCAACTAGCAGTTTGAATAACTTACCAAAAATATGGAATGATTATTTCTTGATTTGGGAGTAGCCAATTTGAAAATGACATGATATGCCATTAACTTTCTACATTTATTTCCTTTACTGCTTTGAATGATCCACATGCCACAATATGAAGCTTGCAATTCAATTTGCAAGGTTGGTGACATTCATTACACATGTCAATCTGTACTTGGGAGGATTTTTTAAAAGATAACCAAATCATGAAAAGATCTGTTATCATTGACTAACATCATCCAATGTCACATCATTCCTTACATCAACCATCCACAACATTTTGAAATGATTAAAAGTTTATTTATTATCATCATTAATTAATAGTATGGCGAGGATGTATAGATTTATAAATATTAACTTATTTTAAATTATTCTAATTACCTTAGAAAATAATATTTGAAAGTAATATTCACATTAAATGTGCATCTTAATTTATTTCGAGCCTTTGAATTCTTTAGGAGCCTTTAGGAGCTCTCAGGAGCTTTGGAATTACATGAGTTGAGAGCCTTCGAGATCATCAGGATTTTCAGGAGTGCTTCAGGAGCTCTTAGGAGCTTTGAAACTTCAGGAGTCTTCAAGAGCTGTTGAGTGAAACAAAGTCTTTAGAGTCTTCGGCCTTCAGGAGCTTTTTGGGAGCTCTTCAAGAGCCTTTAGGAGCTACCGAGCCAAACAGAGTCTTCAGAATCTTCAATATTCAAGAGCCTTCAAGAGCTTTTTTGGAGTTCTTTAGGAGCCTTTAGGAGTTAACTTAGATAGACTGCCATTTTCTAGTTTTTAGTCATCTTTCTCTTTTTCTTTTTCTTTTTTTTTTCTCTCGAAAGCAAACTGCCATTTGTTGGTTTTTAATTTACTTCCATTTTTCTCAAGGTAAACCATCATTTGTTGGTTTTCAATTTACCCTGTTTATTCATGCCTTCTTCAAAGGTTCAAAGATCTTCTCTCATGGAAGAGATGTCTTCCATGAGAAAATGTTCAATTCTGTGTTGCACGTCATCCAAAAATTCCTCCTTTGTTGTCAGCTTATGATAAGTTTTCAATCAATGACCATTAACTAGCATGACTCTCTTCTCTCCATTAATTGGAACCAATTGGACAACTCCATTTTCAAATATTTTTTTTATCTCATAGGGTCCTAACCATCTAGTATGGAACTTCCCTTTAAACTCTTCAAATCTGGAGTCAAATAACAATGTCCAGTCTCCTTCTCTGAACTGTTTGGACACAATATGTTTATCGTGACATTCCTTCCTTTGCTTTTGAATAACCTCTATATGATAGAGTGCCTCCATTCTCATTTCATCAAGTCTATTAAGCTACAAAATTATGCTTTTCTCTACTTTTGGTAGGTCAATTCCAATTTCTAATGTTGTCTTCAATGTTTTTAATTCAAATTCAATTGGAATAACTAATTTCTTTCCATACACTAGTTCATAAGGAGAGAATCCAGTTGTTGTTTTCCACGTGGTGTTATAGGCCCATACTGTTTCATCCAACCTATCTACCCAATTTGTTTTCCTTAAAGAAACTATTTTTGTCAAAATATTTTCTAACTCTCTATTTGTGACCTCCACTTGTCCATTCGCTTGAGGGTGATATGGCGAAGATTTTCGGTGAGTTATTTGGTATCTTTGCAAAAATGCTTCCATCATTGTTGATACAAATTGTGGTCCCTGGTCCGAAACAATCTCTCTAGGTGCACCAAATCTTTGGAGAATTTGCTTGTACGAAAAATCTGCAACTTTATCTTCTTTTGTTGCTGGTAATGCCTTCACCTCAGCCCATTTTGTTGCATAATCAGTACAAACAAGGATGTAATGTTGCCCTCTTGAAGGTCGATTGATAGGTCCCACAAAATTGATGCCCCATTTTTCAAATGGTTCTAGAGATATTTGTAGCTGAAATGGCATCTCCATGGTTGGTGTGGGTCTTCCCATCCTTTGCCATTCATCACAGTGTTTGACAAAGAATGAAACATCCTTTGTCATTGATGGCCAAAAGTAGCCAGCTCCTAAGATTTTGTGAACTGTTCTCACAATTGAATAGTGTCCTCCTTTAGGTTCATGATGGCAGGCGTGTACTACATCATATACATCTAACTCAGTTACACATCTGTGCAAAACATGGTCAGGGCACAATTTAAATAGAAGACCATTAATCCATTGAAATCTAGAACTTTCATGAATTAACGTCTTTTTTTGTTTCTGACTAAAATGACTTGGACATTTTCCTGTTACAAGGTAATTTTCCAAATTATCAAACCATGGTGGATGAATTGATATAGCAAATAGGTGCTCATCTGGAAATGTATCATCCACTAGTTCTTGATTATCCAGAGAAACAATTCTAGAAATAAAGTCAACAACAACATTGTCTTTTTCAGGCTTATCAATGATAGTTACATCAAATTCCTGTAATAATAGTAACCATCTGATAATGCACCCACCTACTACAACCTTATTCATCAGATATCTAATTACAACATGGTATGTATGTATGTAAAATTTGTAACCTGTAATATAATGCCTAAATTTTTTATTGCATATACTACGACTAAAAATTCATTTTTTGTTGTTGTGTAGTTTCTTTCAGCAGGATTTAAGTTTTTGCTAACATAATAGATTGCATGCATGGCATCATTGTCATCTTTTTGTCCTAACACTACTCCAATAGCTAGATTGCATGCATCTGCATGTATGTGAAATGGCTCTCCCCAAACAGGTCCTTTAATGATTGGAGAAGTTGTTAAAGATATTTTGATTGTCTCAAAATATTTTTGAAAATCTTTAGTCCATACAAACTCCTCTTCTTTCTTGTGCAGGGTAAACAGTGGTGATGCAATTTTACTAAATCCTTCTTTAAATCTTATGTAATACCCAACATGCCCAAGAAAACTTTGTACTCTAGTTTGGTTCTTAGGGATCTCAATGTTCTGTATGATCTCAACTTTCTTGGGATCAACCTTTATCCCCTCTTTTGAGATGCGATGTCCCAAAACAATTCCCTTTGTCATCATAATGGAACTTTTTTCATGATTGAGTGATAACCTATGATATTTGCAGTGTTGTAAGACCTTTTCTAAGTTTTTTAATGCTTCATCAAATGTTTTGGCATGGACTATAAAATCATCCATATAAATTTCAACACAAGAAGTGGTGAAGTCGGCAAAAATGGCTAGCACTGCTCTTTGAAATGCGGTAGGTACATTACATAGTCCAAATGGTAAGACTGTATATGCGTATGTGCCCCAAGGACAAGTAAAGGTAGTTTTGTCTTGATCTTCAGGGGCTACTTGGATCTTGTTATATCCACTAAAGCCATCAAGAAAATAGAACTAGTTGTTTCCTGCGAGGTTATCTAGTACTTGATTGATGAATGGCACTGGGAAATGGTATTTCTTTGTGTCTTTATTCAATTCTCGATAATCTATGCACACCCACCATTTACCACTCTTCTTTGGAACAATAACCAGTGGAGATACCCATTGATTATTAGAGATTGGGTATATAAACCCTATTTTGAGTAGCTTCTCTATTTCTTTCTTTACAATGTCACGAAGAACAGGATTGATACGCCTCTATCCTTGTCTGATTGGTCTTACATCTTCTACGTAAATGTGATGACTACAAATTGAAGGATGGATCCCTCTCATATCCATATACTCCCAAGAAAATGCTTCAATGTGTTTTTCTAAAGCGTCTTTCAACTCTTGTTCTTGCATTGGGGATAAGGATGAATTGATATTGAGAGGTTTATCTCCATCTACTATAATATCTTTGGTGTCTTTTGTGGAATCTATTGATTTCTCAACAAGAGTATTTAGAGGACAAGAGTGTTGTCCATGTAATGTTGTTTGACAATTTTCTCTTCCAATTTATGAAGTTAACTCTTGTTCTTTTCATTCTTGAACATGTTCAGTTATAGTAACCATGGCTAACTCTACAATACCATCACCTTCTGAATCTAAATCTTCATCCACCCAAAGTTGAGTGTATGGTTGAATTGACGGTTGTGCCGGTGGGTAGAGTGATAATTCTTTTTGTTTTTGACCATTTGATATGATCATGTTTCTAGATCTACAATCAATTAAAGTGGTAGTAGTAGCCAACCATGGTTTGCCTAAGATGATTAGATATCTAGAATCTTTCTTTCTGGCTTTAAGAACCAAAAATTCAACCGGATAATCTCATGTGTCTATGGTTACTATGATTTCTTCTATTATACCCTCTGGTTTTGTGGTAGATTGGTCAGCTAACTGTAGAACAATTATTGTTGGTTGAATAGTTGTCATCCCAAGTTTTTGTATTGTATTAGATGTGATAACATTTATGGAAGCTCCTAAATCAATTAGAACATTTGGTATTTCAATTCCATTAATACTCAACATTATTATAGGGCTACCAGGATCATTATATTTTTGTGGAAGCAGTCTTCCTGATAACACATTAGTAAGTTTTGTCCCTACTTGAATTGTTGAAGGCATTTTCTTTTTCCTTCCTGGAGTTTTCATGCAAAGGGATTTAACTAATTGATTTCTCTCTGGTATATCTTTAATTTCCTATAACAATGGTATCTCTTTGTTAATCTTTTTCAACTCTCTAAGAAGTTGAGAATCGACTACATTCATGTAATTAGGTGGAGAGATTTCAGGAGTGATTTTCTCTTCCTTTAATCTCTCAGGATAGGGAGCTTGAATGATAGTTTGTTCTTCCTTCAAGGTTTGTTTTTTCAGTTGAACTTTCATTTTCTTCCCCTCTTTCTTGAATTTTCTCTATTAGCGTAATTTGCATAGTTCAATTTCTTAATTGTATGTCGTTAACATCAATAACATTTACATTAGGGGGTTTGCATCAGTACCTGTGTTTCTTGGATTGGAAACCGGTTGAGTTGGTAGTTGAGGTTGGTTCACTTGATCATTGGGAGCATTAAGGGCTGATATTGGGGGGTCCATTGGTTTGGGTTATGCCATGGGTTTTGATTCTAGTTTGATTGAGAACCATATTGTATTTGATTTGCATTATACCCCTGGTTTTGAGGTCTTTGGCTAACATAATTAAGCTCTTCTTCAGTTACTGGTGGTTTCTTCAAATTGCTTTTTGTGCCAAGAAAAAGATTATAGGAACCTATTGAGTGTAGTTTTTCATAAATATCACAAATATCAACCTAATATAATGGACATTCTCTCAAAAGGTGTTTTCCCCTACATTTGGAGCAATAAATTGATGATGGTTCAGTGCTCTTCTTATCTCCTTGCATGTTGAGATGTAGAAGCAGATCAATCTTCATGTTTGCTAATTCCTCCATTACCTTTGATACATCAGTGGTATGAGCCTTGTCTCTTCTGGAGTTTCTAGTCCCCACTTTAGTTCTAGAGTAGTTCCTACAAATATCCACAATGTCATCCAAGGAAAGTTTGTTAATGTCTCCCTTTCCAATTAAATTCAAGGACTCTCTTGACTCATCTTCGATCCCTCTCAAGAAAATTGTTTTGCTAATTTCATTATCCAGCCCATTAGTACACCTCTGATGCACAAATTGGAACCTATCAACATTGTCTTCCATAATTTCGTCCTCTAATTGCCTCATTCAAAATAATCCTCCTTCCTATCCCTTACTCGACAATAATCTTGGTATTTGTCCAATAATTTGGTTTCCATTTGTTGCCAAGTTCTAATTGTTCCTGATCCTAAACCAATGAACCATCTTAAAGTTTATTCTTTCAAAGTAGAAGGAAACAACTTCAACTTCTGATTATCAGTTGCATAATCATAGGTTTGGCATAAAATTTTGAATTCAAACAAAAATTGATTAGGGTCTTCTGCAGTCTTTCCCCTAAAGGTAAGTAGAACCGAGGGTGAAATGTTCTTCATAGGAGGTTCATCAAGCTATCTTTCAAGATTGAGAGGATTTAAAAAGGTCCTATTTGCTGGGGGACGTACTAGTTGGTCACCCATTTCTTCTCCTAGAAATGGGCTTATGTTTTCTTCTTGATTTTCAATTAGATGTTCTTGATTATTTTTTTAATTTTCAAATTGGTATTGTTGAACATCTTGTTCCTAATCAAAATCAATAATTCTTCAAAAATCAATGTTTTGTGGAAGAAACCTTCCTAGATGGTCTCTGCTTCGACTCATCCATAATTCATATCTCTCTTCCTTATCAACACTAAGGCTTCACAATAAATAGCCAGATCTTGTTTTAATCCCTGACAACAGTGCCAAAAATGATGGGGTCATTGTAATCCTCATCATTTAATTTATCAATCCAAGGCGATGTCTATGGCTGTCTGCAAGAGAGAAAGTAGAAAACTTGCTTGACAATCTATTCTATAGTCTATTCTACTTGCATGAAATAAATCCTATTTGCATGAAAGGGAACTAATCTAAGGAAAACTTACATGAATTGAAAAAACTAAACTACTTCACAATTGATCGAAATTAAAAGCTTTCTTGAATTCAAATTTACTATACAAAGTTGGAAATACATTGTTGGAAATGAAACTAAAATTATCATATTTCCTTAGGTTGAAACAAGCCTTTCTAGTCCCCTCCCTTTGATCAAATGATTACATTTTATTTATAGAATTCATATTCTATATCTATCCAACCAATCCACTAAGAATGTGAATCCAAGATCCTATTTTTGAGGGGTCATTTACAAAACTTTAAGAAAATTGAAGTTGTTGTCCTCTATCACGCCACTTTTGTCTAAGTCATTTTCTAACGCGTACTGCTCCTTCTCTTCTACAAATCACACCAAGTGCTCAAAAATATATTTAGCCCTTCAAATCTAGTTTCCAGATTATTTTGAATTTTTTAATTTTGTTGAGAAACAAAGGAGATATCATTGTTTTACTGAGACTGCATTTTTGACAAATTCTGAACGCCTGATTTTTATGAAGTCTTCAGTTCTCCACGTGAATGAAGGGATTTTTCTCCTTTTTTCTTGCCAAAATCATTGATCATTAACATGAATAATAGCTATAATCATGCAACAACATTTGAGTGATGTGGTAGCTTGAGTTATCTTTGGTGGAAGAAGGAATCATGAAATGTAATAACTTTGAGAGATCTTTGAACTCAACATGAAACAAATACTTGCCCCATTAATTTAGCAATGATTGATGCTCCATGATTTTGCATGAATGTAGGAGTGTGCTGGGAGTCTTCTCTATCTTCTCATTACTTCTTCAAAGCCTTCTAAATCTTTCAGGAGTTAACTGCTTCAAGTGTCTAGAGCTCTCTGTTGCAAGTGTCTATGAAGCTTCTTCTTCCCATGAGTTATTTAATAACTCATTTATCTGCATTATATCATCTTAAACACTTCATGGAGACATATTAGAGGCAATTTGGATCAAATTTAAATACTAAAAATAAATCAAACATTTACTTTATATTTTACTTTAAACAAGCTAAAGAACTTTCAGTCATTACTCAAATCCACTTTAACACTAATGCATTATGAAGAAATATATGATTTTATTTGATAACATATGAGACAATTTATGGTCTCATCAATTGTCTACAAAAGGAGACAGACATGTTGTACTAATGTATAATTTCTATTATCAATTAAAATTAAGAGAAAGTCTTAAACATTTCAAAAGAGTCACAGATGCTTTCTTTGCACCCCTACTATTCACTTTTGATCTGACTCTTGAAAAGAAAAGAGTATCAAATGAAGCCTACAAAGTTGTTAATAAGGTAGGCTGTATCTTTTTGTAGTTTCTAACCTTCACATATTTGAGAGTAGGTTGTTATTCTGGGTGTCCATATATGTTACCTAGATATCCCTCAAACAAGTGGATACTAATGGAGGTATGCAGACAATTGATCTTGATCCATAAGGAACGTCAGAGAATTCACAAGCTAGGTTTCAAGTTTCCACAAACTATTGGGAGATACACTATTCGTAGTGTACAAAAAGCAAAGTCAGTTGTTGCAGAAATGTAAATCATGACTATAAGGGCATATAGATATAGATTTGACTTTGAATACCGAGATGTGAATAGGAAACTAAAGAAAGATCATTGACATGTCTACTGCCTTGAAGATATATGGGCAGACTACAAAGATGAAGAAGACATTCGTAGAATGGATTTTTGCAAATTGACAGTAGAGTAGATCAGGGATCTTGGTGTAGTTGATATTCCAAAGGATTTCAAAGATCTTGGCGACATCATGAATTCTTCCTATGAAGAGGATTCTTTTGTAATGGTTACCTTTTATCTTTTGCAACGAAGTGTTGCCCATTTGAGAAGCAAATACATGAAACTTTGTGTTCATCTTTGTGAATCTAAATTTGATCAATAAAGAAGTGAAGTTACATACCGAAATTTATTTTGGGAACAAATTATCTTATGGCTTGATCAAATTGGTAGTGATTAGTAATTGAGATCTAGAGGGCTTTGAGTAAATCTATGTAAACTTTGAGTTACACTCTTTACTTGAATTTGTGATATTGATTGAATACTATTGGTAAATTCTCTATAAGACTTTGTGCTTATATTTATTCATGTTGTTCGTGGATCTATCATGGAGTATATAGAAGACTTTGTGCTTCTCATACAACACTGGTTACTATCTTTAGGGATTCATTGTTGGAAGCTACATAACGACTTTGTGCCTTTGTGAGCTTTTCTTATTTATCATTTATCATTATCATGTTGGTATTCCTAGGCTTTGCTTTGACAAGATAGGAATATTGGAATTATTGCTTAGTTTGAAGTTTGAAGTTGTATCAAATCAGGAGCTTAAAATTGTGAAGCATTGTAAAACATATTCTTTGAAAAAAGAGAGAATCATGAATGTGACACACCCCCATATCTTAATTGTAGTTTACATTATTCTGAATACTTAATTAGTTTTACTTAGTTTCAATAAGCAGTAAGAAGGGTGCCTCCCCTTTATGAGAGGAGAGATTGAATCTCACACAACTTTGGTTGAAATTAAGGTTTTGTAATCTGTTAAAATGGATTAGGTAATTTTCACACAACAATTTTTTGGAAACTCCGCTAGGGATCAACACACACAATTGAAGCCTCACACTTTTGATTGAAGTGAATAAGATTTCTAGTATCTTATTGTGATCTTGTGTATTGTTATTTTTAACATCTCTCTTGTTTCCATCTACATTATGGATGGTATAAGATATACACAAAGTTTGAGGGCTCAAGGAGTGGTGGATCCATTTTTCAAATCATTGCAACATAACATCCTTCCTGCTCTTTTGTGAGCAAGGTCATCGTTGCAGCGCACCACAAGTTATCCTCCACGAAGACTAAGATCTCCTCTTTTGAGTGAATCTTCTATTTTCCATAAAGTTCCAATTCAAGTACCTATTGTGCAACATATCATGGTTGTACCACTTGTAGGACCTTGGGGAAATGCTTTTGGCCCCCTTAGTTTGGTCGCACCTCTACATGAACTTCCACATGTCTCAAGAAAGCATATTCTGAAGTTTCTAGGTGACAACAAACAATATCCCGATGAACACATTGTCGTCTTTTACTTTATTTGTGGTGTTCTTGGCATGGAACATGAAGACATTGTTGTGAGACTATTCATCGAACCTCTACAAGGAGTTGTTGTTGAATGGTTTTATACTTGTCTAGCTACTTCAGTCACTAATTGGAACTCTTCACACCAAGTTTGAAGAAAGGTTCAAACCCACTAAAGACTCACACGCCTTATTGGCACAACTTACAACCATGTGAAAAGAGGCCCATGAATCCATGCATGAGTTCGTGGCTAAGTTTAATAAGCCGGTGACAAGGATCCCAATGGTGGAAAGACCAAAAAATCATAATTTAAAGTGTTTCTTCATCAATATGCAACTTCCCAAAGTAAGTTTTTTCTTGCGTAAGGAAGCTCTCGCCAATGTTGAAGCATCTCAACAATTAGCTACCAATCTTGAAGATGACATGATCCTTGCTGCAAAAATAAGAATGAATACAAACAACAATAAGAAGATGCAAGTGTCAGTATCTTTAGCTTCTAATGCTAATTCTAATTTTGTTGATCCCATGGTTCAAAGGTTGGGTTCAAATATTGGTCAACTGAACTAGATGTCGCATTAGATCCATTCATCAGGTAAATCAGGTCAATCCAAAGGTTTAATAAAATAATATCATTTCATCTCTCATAAATCATTTCAACCTTCATCTTGCATCATCTCCATTTAATTAAATAAATCAGGACTTTATTTAAATCAAATCCTAAATCATATTCCATCATTTTCTAATTCAAATAAATCAAATATCAAAGTCCTAAAAGTCAAACTCACCTAATCAGCATTAAATCAGCATAATCATTATCTATTTAATCTAACCCTGATTAAATGTTAATCCCATCCCACTTGCATTCTCTAGATATCTCCACTTGCACATATAAATCAATTTATTGATTTATTAAAACCTCATTTTCCCTCAACATGACAAGTCAAACATGGCATTTATTGCTGTTTTTCTTGTCCCCCTCTATAAATTTATTGCAAATTTGAATTCAAATTCTCCCTCTCATGGGCACTCTTCCCAAATCTTGCACAACCATTGACCTATCATCATTTGACAAGTGTCATCTTCTCATTGGAGGATATTTAGTCCCACATTCACCATCTTGGCCAATCTCTCATCAACAAAATCTATAAAATAGGGCCTTCATTCTCATTCATGGATCCATAATTTTATGCAAGGTTACTCTCTTCATTTGAGATTTGATCTTGTCCATTTCACTCCATCATCTCCATTTGCATTTTATCATCTCGAGCTTTGATCAAGGATTGGGAAAGGGTCACTAGCACATGTGACACCAATCCAACATGGAATAGGTGATTATCTTGCTTTTAAAATGTCTTCTTGATGCTATTTTTGTTACTTGTGGCATTTCTTTAGCATAGATATTCTATTTCATGGAGGTATTGGTAAATTTGTATGTTTAGACTAACCCTTCTAATGAGTTTTTGAGGTTGGTCTTACATTGCAGATTTAGGGTACTTCATTGTGGCACTAGAAGGAGGGCTGACTTGTAGAAATTACTGCATTGTTGTGTTTCTATTATGCTTCATTATATGTGATTTGTGTGTGGTTTGTTATTCTTCACTTTCTGACATTGGCTGCAATAGGGGTACATTCCTACCAATCACATTTGTTTGGAGGTTCTTTAAATAGCTTTGAGCGTATTCTTTTTTTTACCTGCCATTACACCACTGTCAAAAACAAAAAAATTAGACTTTGCACTTGCCAAGTCTCGTAGATGTCTCAATCTATTTTTCTCTGAAAAAGAAAGATTTATATATATATATATTTTTATAACAGGGCTAACTTTAATGGAATTATATGAAAGAAAGCATACCTTTTCATTAGGAGATGTCATGCAGTAAATATAACATATCTACTTTCCTCATCTCTAATTTTGAAATACAAGCTTTCTCTCTTTATGTCAGTGTGTGGTTTACCTTCGCCATCCTTCAAACTGCGCGCATTTATCCATTATTGATTAGGGTCGATGATAAAGTTGACTTCAGCATCACATAACGTGAAGGATTGTCCCTCCTACCCCTATGTCTCTTTCACATGCATTGCGTGGGCAAGATCACAGATGTTTCTTATTGTCCTTCCCACCAATCGCGTTAACTTAAAGAGTTCTAAGAAAATCGTTGGCTGCATTTAATGTTTGTTCTTAGTTTGCAGATTGGAAAGTTTCTAAAGTGTTTAGCAAGCTCTGTTGCCCAACAAATATCTCACCAGATTTCCTTGATTAGGGTGCTACCTAAATCCAACAACGATCTCCATTTCTTAAATGCTCCTGTCAGGGAAACAAGATATGTTGATTATCTTCCACGCTGTCCATTTGGCGAATGCCTCAGATAACGTCTTAAGTCATTGGGAATCCTCAGTTGTCAATAAATCTGTCATTTTTCTTCATACAAATCAAGGAATGTGACCTTCATACTATAAGTCAATCATTATCACGGTAGAGATCTCCATTCTTCGTCATCCTTCTTGCTTCCTTCGTGTTCACGTGTCTTCTTTAGGCGTCCGTAGTTCTAAATGCACTCTACCAAAGCAGCTACAACTATTAACATCTAACCAAACCTCTCCTGTGCTTTATGCTTTGAGGAATGTTCATTTGTGCACAGGTAGAAAGGACACTATGAAAGGATTACTCGCCTAGCTTCCTGTCAAAGAAATTCACACCTTCTCTTTGGTGTAGACAAAGTGGATGCTGTGACGGCTGGGGAGCTTGGCTTTACACCCAGCAGTAGCATTTGCTCAAAAAATTATCTTGCCTTCTGACAAGGACCCGAGGAAAACAAATTTACATCTGCTATGTGTATTTTTTTTCTTGAAAGAAGTTCAAATTTTCTTTTTAGGCACGAGTTTGGGGTAGTTACATGCATTAATCTGAAGGCACGCACCAGCCTTTACACCTACTATCATTGCTGTGCAATATCCTTTAAAATTTATGACTTACCAGCCTTTACACCTGCTATCATTGTTGACTTTACCTCTATCAAATGCATGCACTTGGAAGTTTTGTTTGAAAAGTTTTACTCGCTGCTTTTTTCCATGCACCAAGTAAAGATATTGCACAACAATCTAGCTAGCAGATATGGCTGGCAGCAATAAAGATTGAGAGATATAGTCAATTGTTAGCATTAAGTTATCAAAAATATCTAATTATCAATATGCTGCAACATCTTCTTTATTGATCACAGATTTGAAAAAAGGCGTGGGGTCTTGTCCAAGTATGCTCGGTTGTTGAAACTTTAATGCTGGAAACTCAAACTAGTTAATGATTTAAAATTTGAAGGGAACTAGATCTCTCAAGTGCAAAGGGTTTAAAATCAATACGGTCAGAATATAGATTCTGATTTTATTTTATTCTATGATGTCATTGCCACACGATAGATACTTTCGAAGGATTTATTTGTTTAAGGCTAAGTTATTTATTGGATTTCAATATTAAACTTATAAATTGTTGCATCTATATGGTCTTTTTGAGATAATCAATATGTGAAGCTTATGATAGTTCTTTTGAAAGTTGTATTCTTTGTGGCTTATGAAATTCATAGACTTGCAAGAGTTAATCACATCATTTTACTTATTTTGAAATAGTTAACATTTGAGAAATGTTATACCTTTGAAAGAATTATGCTTTATGATTGATTCATTTGGCTCAATATCTTTGGATTATGATTCAATTTATAAATTCTTCTTTTGTGATAATCCAAATCATTTGTTCCTTTAAATTGAAATCATATTATTGTTGAAGTTAATGATCTAAATGAATTTGATATCTTGATCCTCACATGAGTGTCTTTTATTTTATAGGTACAAACGAACAACGAAGGCAAAAAGGTACAAGGAAAGCGAAAAATCAACAAGAAGGAGGCTAGCAAACGAAAACGAAAGGAGGGGAATTTTTTTTGGAAAAAACAATGTGTTTTTTAACACTTTAAGTGTTTGATCAACACTACTTCACGAAGTTGTTTAATCTTTTCGTTTTAGAACACTAATTTTCATTTGGGTCTAAAACGAACAATTTGATTTTCATTGCAAAAGGCTTAAAATGAATCTTAGGACAAACTTACTAGATTTCATTTTGGGCTAAAAAAATTGAACAATCAAAACTCACACTTCATTTTGGTGCTTAAAACGAATCACACAATTGCTTTGAAGGCTATAAAACGAACAAGTGCTTGAATTGTGATTTTGTCTTGGGTGCATTTTGAATGCGTATCCTCTCCCCTTGCGCTTCGTGTGATCTAGGGTGCAAGAGAAACACTCAAAATGCATTTCATTGCTTTGAAACACTTCGATTTGGGCTTAAAAATTGAACATCTTGTGCGAGTGTGAGTAGGGGAACTTTTGCGTACATTCTCTTTCTTTGTGCCATCAAAGATTGATCAAGTTACGGATTGTGTCTTTGCTTGCTTTTGTTTATCTTAGAGGGCCCGCCTTGTGGGAAAAAGTAATCACCAAGGGAACGGCTCAACCGGTAACACTCTAAACCCAAGAGTATTTCCAGCTGGGATATAAATGTGGATATTGGAAGAAACGCCAATATCACGTGGTTGACTCCAACAAGATGGATCCGAAGGGGAATCTTGCCACGTTGGGTCAACTCCTACAACGGAAATTCCGAACTAAAACCCTTGTTTTGTAGTGGCCTATTTATCCATTGAGCGAGTTTATCAAGGTGGTGCATTGGAACTTAGATTCCAAGAAGTTACTTGCCATGTCCTGATCTTGGTTGAAATATAGAGGTTAGGATTTCATCATACCTCTATATTTTTCCTTGGTTGCATGTAAAATCATCTCTTCTATGAAGGGCATGAGGCAAGCCCACTAAGAAAACGTACCCATTAGCATAGGATGTTACATTGCTTGTTTGAAAACACAGTGTGTTGTATTCAAAACATTTTGCAAACAAACATTCAACATGATTCTCAAAATTTCAAACCCTCTTGAAGACAAATATCATTGACTCAATCCATATGTTACTGCTTTCCCTGGGATTCACGTGTAGAGGTTCCTAAGCATTGGATTATACCTCAATTTGTCTTCTTGAGTAAATAATAGGAAAACCCTTGCCTTAAGTTCATTGAATTTCCACATAAAATATCTTGTGGGGTTTAAAGAAATTAAGACATTGGACATCTTAGTTTGAAACTTTAATCAAAGAGAGTGTTTTTGGTAAAATAAAGCCATTAAAGAAAGATAAGCAAAATGAACTTTCATGTGTGTTGAAGACTCCAAATCCCAAAGCAAAGATCATTGAAAAATCCGAAAATGAGAGTTCAAATGAAATCAATCCTTGGTTACAAAGGTCTTTAGGAAGCATATGCATGCTCTTCAATACCTAGGTCTAGAAAAACAAAGTGGTCTTTTTAGGTTCATCTAGGGATCAAAACAAATCAAACCTCTTTCATCCATCTTTCAAAACATCAAATCCATCTCACAAGTCATCTTTTGAAAAACCTTGAAATCATCCTTGAAGTACTAGGCTTTATGAGAAAATCAAGCAATCATCCAAACTCATTGAGACCAAATCCTTGAAAACATTTATCAAATTACCTTTGGCTAGGAGTGTGTAAATACATCCTTTTGCATATTCTTAGTCAAAGTCATCCAAATCATCTTGTCTAGCTTATTGTATGTAGATGAATCCTTCTCCATATACTTAGTGAAACAATCATCTTGTTTGGGTAGGTGTAGGTAGATGCATCCTTCTCCTCACACATATCCAAATCATCATCCTTTGAACACAACTATCCTTTAGATCATTATCAAACATCTTAGGGTCTTTTTGTTCAAAATCAAAATCAAAATCAAAATCAAGATCAAGGACAAAATCAAAAATCCAAAAATCAAACCAATCAAAAATCCAAAGTCCTAGCATTTCATTCAAGATTTATCAAAAGCCAAAAACATCCATAACATCCATCTTTAAACATCACCATCCATCATCATTTGATCCTAAAAGCATCCTAAAAACTTTCACTTTGGGACATAAAATAGAGATTAATCCAAGGAATCAAGAGATTCATCTCCCATATTCTCGAAGATTGATCCTTGTTTTATGGTTCAAACGAGATCTCAATACAAGAAGAGTATGGAAGCCCACAAAGAAACTCCGCTTCAAGTGACCTTAGCCAAACAAACACATAAATGAATCTTGCAGAATCAAGCAATCCATTGATCCCCTCATCATCACAAAACCCACAAGAAGAAAATCAAGGGGAGGACCTCACCTTTGGAATGTCTCGCGAAGAAATAGCTGAAATGCTCCAAAATCGACAACCATAGAATCATCAACATCATGATGAGACTCAACCCTTCGTTGTACATGCTTGAACTAGCAAAACAAGGGGCCAAGTTGCCTTCGGATTGTGATGTGACCACTATAGTAGAGACATATTTTCCACCAATCTCATCCACCATCCCCATTTCATCTACACCTCCATCCCAAAATGTCACGCAAAACATTCCAAAAATCACGACATCGATTGCTCCAACTCAACCAAATATCAACAAGGGAAACACATTTCTCAATGCTCTTCAATCACATCCCCTTGTGAATAACCAAAACTTGGACACAAACACCACAGTGGAACAAAACATCCTCCATAATCCATTACACCAAAATGTTCCTCTCACTTTACATTATGACCTATCATCAACATCTTTTCACGGAGCACCACAAACACCTCTTCTCACAAATTCACAAGAGGAGGGAGACATATTCGGACAAGGAGGCATTTTCAACACCACAACACTTTCGCAAGGATTCACCCCCCTTACATTTCTACCTCTCCCACCATCACCATTGTCATCTACACCACTCTGTGGTCTAGGGCTTCCTCCCCTATCAAGTATCAATCAAACATACATCCCAACCATCAATCAAAACATCTTGCCAAACGCTCAAAAATTATTGTTGACATCACAACAACAAACGACAAACACACAAGCAATGGAACCATCATCAAACACCCCCAAAACATTGCAAAGCATGGTCTCTCAAGGGCCAATCACATCAACGATGCCACTTACCACATCAACAACACCATCCACCAATCACGCAATCAACATGACAACACCATCCACCAACCAAATAATCAACACAACATCACCATTCACCACCACCACAAACGCCATTCCAAATCCACCACCACCCCCACCACCACCAACATTCACCACATCAAACCAATTCGATGCAACATTGCAAGCTGCTTTCCAAAGAGGCTATCAACAAGTGTAGAAACAAAAAGTCGTGCAACAAGCCGTTCAAGCCACTAAAGCTGCACAAGCCACATTACAAGCACAACAGGCACAACAAGCTCAAGCATTATTACAACAACAACAACAAGAAGCCGCCCAAGCTACCCAAGCCGCACAAGCATTACAAGCACAAAGGGTTGCTCAAGCACAACTATTATTGCAACAACAAGCCACACAAGCACAAGCTCAAGCGCAAGCACAACAAGCACAAGCACAAGCACAAGCACAAATTCTTGCACAAGCAGCGCAATGGAAAGCGTACCAACAAGCATTAAAACAATATCAAGAACAACAAGAAGCAGCAGAATTGGCAGCCCAACAACAAGCGTTGTGGGAACAAGAACAAGCAGAACAACAAGCGTTGGTAGAACAACAACAAGCGCAACAATAAGCATTGTTAGAACAACAACAAGCAAAAATCCTAGCGCAACAACAACTAGAGCAACAACAAGCATTGTTCATCCAAAATCAAGTAGAAGCCTACTTCGCCCGCCACAACATACCGATACCATTAAACAATGCACCAACCAACCCATCCATCCAAACCACGATTACAACATCGCAAAACACATTCATCCCACCCCCTAATCCTCAGAATGATATGACGACACAATTCAAGTTGCTCTCGCAACAAGTACTCAATCTTCAATCAGGGGGAACAACCAAAACACAAAGCAACTTGTGTCCCTATCCATTTGATAGGAGCCTAGACATGAAACCATTCCCTAAGGGATTTGAGATCCCTAAATTTGACAAATATTGAGGGACGAGAAACCCTGAAGATCACATCAGGGAATTCCAGGTTCATTGTATGGAGGTTGCATATGACGATACTTATCTGATGTGGCTATTCCCTAGGAGCTTAGCAGGAGATGCTATAGAATGGTTCTCTCGCTTACCTTCAGGCATTAGGACATTCAAAGAAATTAGAGATGCATTCATTAGAAACTACGCATGTAACATTACAATGGATGTTAGTCTCAAAGAACTCTACGCTTTGAAACAAGGAAAGAATGAATCCTTCGCTTCATTTCTTCAACGATGGTGATCCAAGGCCAATCGGAGCAAATGGACCATGCCAGAAGAGCAACAAGTCTGCACAATCATTACCAACCTTGAAAGTCGCTTGTCATTCCACCTCAAGGTTCAGGGAATCACCACCTATGATCAACTAATCTCCAAGGCGCTTAGCATCGAAAGAGCCCTTGCAACCCAACCCATCGAATTAACATCATATCACGAATCACAAAACAATTTCCCACCATCAAATTACAATGATAAACCTCGTACATGGGAAAGAAACAAGAACATCACTAATGATGGCGTCGTCGATGCCAAGGTGGTCATTAGTCGTCCACGCCAAAATACACCCGCACCGCAAATCCAACCACAATGCCAAAACACTCATCACACAACATATCAACCTAACAATAATCCCACCATCAATAATGTCAATGACCAAAGAGGACCACCTCAACGCAAAACATACCCCAAACGAAAATACACTACTTTGGGGGAACCACTTGAGGACATCATGAAAAAGCTAATCGACGAAAAACTCATCCAAGCTCCTACGCTTGGAGAACTATCAAGAACCCATGTCAAACCTCGGTACAATGAAATCAAATCTGCGAGCCCACAAAATCAAAGGCCACACCGCAAAACAATTGTAAGGAGACTCAAGAACATCATCCAAGATCTCATCGACAAAAGAACTATAAATGGGAAGCACCATCGGGAATCGTGATCTTAAAATCTACACGAATCCGATGCCGAATCATGGCAACAAAGGGAATAATAAGGATAAAGGAAAAGGCAGTGTAAATCATGTATACGAAACCGTTATTGCCAACCTCAATGAAAACTGCATGGTAATCACCATCAAGGGCGCCCATGCCGAAGACTGTGGAGTCACCACAAGAGGCAGAAAAGTCACCATCGCAGGATCATCCCAACCCAATAGAGTTCCTTCATCAAGAGTCGTTCCGTATAGCTACAATGTCGTAGACCAACTCAAAAGAACGCCAGCACACATCTCCATCATGGAGTTGTTAAAAATGTCATCGGCCCATAAAAAGATCCTTGAGGAAGCATTAGCCTCATCTACCGTCCCCGCAGACCTCGATGTGGAACAATTCCAAGCTATGGTCGGAAACATCACACTTAATCTCTCATATTTTCCAAGATTTTCCCTACCAAACCATCTCATACAATCGCGCACTTCACTTGGAGGTCATTGTGAACAAAAGCAAAATCAAAAGGGTCTTGGTGGATGGAGGTGCAGGTTTGAACATCTATTCTTTTAGTCTCATCAAGTAGTTAAAGATATCAGAAGATTCCATTGATAAAGGAAGTACCGCAACTTTATACATATTTACCTGGCAAAGAGTGCCCGTGGCACAATTAAGCCCGCCATCCATAGGGGCCAACGCGGCAGGAAACAATTATCCTGGACCTCGATTGCTTACAACATTCTCCGGGATGCCCATGGATTCATGCAATGAAAGCCGTAGCATCAACCTTCCACCAATGTAAATTCACATATAATGGACAAGGAGGTTATCATGGAGATCCCTTGAGCTGCTTTTCATACTGCAACCTTGAAGCCAAATATTAAAATCCCCTATGCCAAAATGATGAAGGCCCATCCACATCATATACATCGATCCCATGTACTCCTCACGCCTACTTCATGATGCTGCAGACACCGCCATTCCCAATTATATTCATATCAAGCTCACGTCCTGTGAGGACCTTGTAGTTAGGCCCTAACAATTCTTTTATAGGAGAGTTACCACAATCTCCAAGATCACGAGGACGCCCACAAGAAAATCAAGCTCCCACATCTCAAACCTATCCTCAAAATTATCCTGAATTCACAAGGTGGGGAGACCTTGGCCATGAGGTAATTGAAGCAGATCCATTAAACATGTTGTATCGAGATGAAAGATCGACACCTGAATTACCAATGGATGAAAGAAGCAGAGGCCTACACATGATGCTTGCGATGGGCTATGACTGAAACCAGAGATTGGGACAAAATGACAACGGCCTTATAATACCTATCATGCTGGAGACGCGACCCATAACAAATCTTGGTCTTGGATGTGCCACTCCGAGAATAACCATACATGGCCGAAGTCCTCTGGTTAGAGCCGCTAATGTTTCTCCTCAGCCAGTAATAGTACAACTACACTCACCAATAGTCACAGGTAGGGACACACATAATTTTATAACTGAGCCCTACATTAGTAGCGATGACGAAGATATCATATCCAATCTCCCTAGGTTATTCGAAGATACCACTTTGTGTATGATTAGTACCATATCCTTTGAACCAGATACACAAAATCATGAGATTTGCTTAGTCTACCCCAACTGATCGTCTATTAGCAACGAGGACCACTAGTTCTCGATACATTCGAAAATGATGAAGCGCTCTCAAAATTCATGGGGTTGAGGGATAACATTCCATATGGAGATCACAAGGCAGGATTCATAATGGAGTTGGACACACACACTTATTACGGGGAAACGATTGAATCCTTCAGTCGCAAAAGTGAGAAACTAAGAATCATATCCAAGTCCTTGAGTGAAAACCACACCGTGGCACTCTCTGACAACAAAATAGTAAAAATAAAGGACGTATCCAA
>VDFB02193975.1:0-22558 GCA_007258455.2 Sequoia sempervirens | reverse complement strand
TTGGAGCACTTCGATCCTTGTTTTTTTCCATCTCAAAATTTTGAGTGTAACTATCCTCAATTTCACATCCAAGGTTAGTATTTCGTGATTTCAAAAAAAAAAAGTGGCCACTTAAGCCCCCTTTTTGGGAACCATCTTTGTGCACTTACCCTGCTCTCCCCTTTTATATCACTATTTTTGAGGGAGTAACACCTCATTACTTCAAATAGTTACCACTCTTCATTATTGCATTTGGATACTAATAATTATTCAAATTTAGATAAGATAATTTGTTAGTATTTCTCAACTCAGACAAAGTTTTAACATTTTCGTAAGGTAATGACAAACACCTTTGGTATGAAGAAAACACATGGATATACTTGATACCTATAGCATGCATGTAAAAGACACATAGGTGCATATAAGATATGAAGCACACACATAAATACATGTAAGTCATGAAGTATATGCCAGAATACATGTGGGTTACAAAGTATACCCATAAATACACATAAGATGCAAAGTGTGAATGCACGCAAGTCACAAGACATACACATAAATACAAGACACACAGTATATGCATGAATACACATAAGTCACAAAGTATGAAAGTATTCACACTAATGTATGTTGCAAAGTATACACGTAAGTCACAAAGTATACACTTGAATACACATAAGACACCAAGTATACACTTGAATACAATTGAATACACATAGATCACAAAGTATACACTTGAATATACTTGAATACACATAAGTCACCAAGTATACACTTGAATACATTTGAATACACATAAGGCACAAGGTATGCACCAATACATGCAAGTCACAAAGTATTCACATGGATACACATAATACATAAAGTATTCACAAGAAGCATGAAGCATACATGTAATACAAGGAGCATGAAGCATACACATGAATACACACAATACATGAAGTATGCACAGGGAGCATGAAGCATACATGTGAACCAACATAACTTAAAACCACATGAATAAAAAATTAAAGTAGACAACCAGGTAGCTCAACCAAGCGGGAAAGTAGCTCAACCAGGCAACAAGTAGCTCAACCCAAAAAAACAACTAGCTCAAGCACACATGTGAGTAGCTCAACCAGGGAAAAAAGTAGCTCAAGCAAGCAAGCAAGTAGCTCAACCAACCAACCAACTCAAGCACACAAGCTAGTAGCTCAAACACATAGGCAAGTAGCTCAAGCACCTTGACATCAATGACAAATTCTCAACAATGTGTCCACAATGCATCTCAAATAAAAATAATATTGGTGCATTACACACTACACCTTGGGTCCTATCCTTTCCTCTGGTCTTCTACACCATTAGAAAAATGGGAAGAGGATTCAGTGCATCCCATACTACACCGTAGGTCTGTCCTCAACCCCAAATTGCTAAGTATATAGTTTGACAACTAGGAATGGGATTTGGTGCATCCCATACTACATTGCGGGTCCATCCACCATCCCAAGGTCACCCAATATACACATGAGTACACAATATACACTTGAAGTCACAAATTATATGCAAGGTATACACATAGTTGCATAAATATATGTAGGTTACAAAGTATACA
Organism: Sequoia sempervirens; assembly: GCA_007258455.2. Classification (NCBI taxonomy): domain Eukaryota; kingdom Viridiplantae; phylum Streptophyta; class Pinopsida; order Cupressales; family Cupressaceae; genus Sequoia; species Sequoia sempervirens. Next base: position 20,988 of record VDFB02193975.1, on the reverse strand, counting down.
CATAGAAGGAACACACATATGGAGATGCATTAGTGGCGTACTTAAGAAGAAGGCTTGTATAGTTAATTTTAATTAGAGTTTGGTCTGTACATAGGCTTGCAAGAACATGCTCTGATGCCACTTGTAATATCCCTAATAGGAATTATGCTAATTTTAAACTAAATTACCAATTTCCCAAGCAATCAATGGATTTGGAGAGTACCTTGGCTTAATTTAATCCTTGCAAACAAGTTAGAGAAAAATTACAATAATAACTTAATAGGTAGAGTATCATAATTAAGCATTAGTAAATCCATAATGAATTATTTAACCCAATTATTTTTTATCCTATGAATACTCAACCATGGGTGAATACGGAAGAGAGTGACTCGATGGGGTGTCTTAGCCTCTCTAGGCCCAAAAGCAGTACCATTTGAACTAAAAGGCAATACCCTTTTGGCCTCATGTGGCCCATGCCATTCATATGAGGTGGCCTACCGAGCAAGGATTATAATTCATCTATTATCCCCTCATCTTTCCATCTTTCCCCATTTCCTCATGATTGGTCTCCTTAAATTGCTATACCATGATAGAGGGAGTGAGATTGTGAAGGTTGTCCTGGTAGCCAACTCTCTAGGCCCAAAGGCAATACCCTTTATAACAAAGGAAGTACCCTTTTGTCCCATGTGGACTCATCTTGTCCCCCCTCCCCCGGGTGGTGTACCTAGAAGAGGGCCCACTCACCATTCGCCTTTAGCAATTCCCTCTTCTCCCATTATGGTGAAAACATGTACATAGCAAGTTTAACCAAACTCATATAGTTGCAAACAATTACATCAGAAATACATAATGAATTATGAGTGTGCCATCATAAGAAATAATAATATACATGAATGATTGATCTTATTAAACAATGCATTATATCGTAAATATTCTACTATAAAAAATTTAACTCACAATGTTGCAATCATAATATAATTCATACAAATGAGATCTATATATGTTGATCAGTCTCCCTTTTTGTCTCCTCTCGTTCGATCTGCTCTTAACACTCAAAAGATATTGTTAGTGTAGATCAAACAAATAAGAATCTATTATCCATACTTATATTAAAGCATCATAATTACTTATAGGGTTCAATAATTGCTGAAAGCATCATTATTTGATTATCATATAATACCTGTATATATATAATGTGTGTCTATATATATGTGTGAATTTATGCTTAACTCACTTCCCTGATTACTGCTTTCTCATTTTCCTTCATATATCTCCCATTGAGCCATCTTTTAATTTGCTATACTCCTTCCTCCAAATCTGAGTATATTCTATTAATGTTCTGCTACTATGCTTGGGATATACTTTGTTTATATCTTTGTGTTTTTATCTGTTTATTTGCTTCTTCATAAATATGAGATTCTTAATCTCTCATTAGTATAAATCATTGATTTCATCATGCACATGTATTTACTATATATCAAATTTATTCTTCATTTTTCTGCTCTTATTCCTCTTTTAGATTTGCTTTTAAAACTAAGAAAAATATTCTATTAACCTCTTGCCTTTGATTCTCCTTTCAACCTTTATTTATATCATTGTATTTTGTCAAAGGGCATGTCTTTAGATGTGTCTTATTTAAATGGATGTGTCCCCTTTTAAAAAGACAACAATGCCTTTAATAAATTATTTTTTTAGTGTTGACTTTTGTTGATTAATCAATCGGTGCTTATTCAAGGATCATTGGCTTATAAATAGCTCATAGGTAAGTGGCAGCTTTTTGCTAATGTTATTTTCTGCCTTAAAGATCATGTATGTGGTCGCCCGAAAATAGTTTAAATTTAATTTGATGCCTTTGTTGCTTACCTTTATAATAATCGGGCTTTGATATTATTTGATGTTTTTTTATTAATGTGCTTATTATATCATAATAATTATAATTATAATAGTACAAAATTATTTGATATTTATAATTATAATATTATATTATGATAATTATAATCATAATATTAAATCATTAATATTTCTGTTTGAGGGGAAAAAATGGTTGATCGAAAATGGCAGCCTGCATATTTTAATGACTATTTTTCTAAAAGAGACAAGCAAATTCCTCACGGCCCCCAAGGCTATGGTAGGCAGCCATATCATCATTGTGGCCCTAAAGGCCATCCTATTTGGCAGCATGCACAACATGGGTCATATTCTATCAAGAATATTTTTTCAAGTCAAAATTGGGCCCCTTGTCATTCTCATAGATGCTTGGTTTGAGACAAACAAGAGGTTTTTGACATATGTATAGATGATAGATCAATTCGTTCACAAGGGGTTGTTCAATCAAAAGCATATAAGCCTTAGTATGACTATAAAATGGGTTTTCTGAAACTGCTTTTCAAGAATCGTGAAGCTCCTTTTAGGTCAAATAAGCTTAACAACTCTTCGTCATTTAGGGTTCCTACAAAAAAATGCAAATTTGTCTCACTCAAGGGCCTCCTAAGAGATATTTCAATATTCAAGTTAGAATTTCTGGCAAAAGGATGCTAAGGAAAGGCAATTTCAAACTAATATTCCTAATCAAATACACGTTCCCTTCAATTCAAATGTGCAATGAGTGCATAACCAACATCTGGGGGTTTCATCAAAGGATCAAAAGAAAGCTAAATATGAAGGTCACAATAATAAGAAGAGTGGTGTTTCTTATTAGCTAATGTCTTGTTTGGAGGCTTCTTCAGTCCTTCACTTGGCTTTCATCTCTTCTTGGAGTAGAGTTTTTCCCACGAGGTTTTCTCTATTTTCTCTATATTATAGAGATCTTCTATTTGTACATGGGTACCTTACTTGGCCTTGTTTGTTGGGACCCATCTTGCATTCTTTTTAGGGTTTTTAGCTACCTCCTAAGTTCATTTTACGGGGGGGTGTTAGAGTTATCATACATTAGCTAAGAACAACATGCACATGTGCATAATAATTAGAAGGCAGATGATCTTTCAAGAGATAAAAAGCAAGAGCATCATGTAGGGGGGTTGACAAATTTGCAAGAAAAGGGAAATAAAAAGAAGGGTAAAAGATCGAAAAAGGGAGCACAATGCAAGAAAATTATGTCTCTACAATGGGGGCAAAAAGAGTCTCAGTAGGAAGGTTCTACAAAGAAGAATGGGCCAAAAATTACAGCATGCTCGGGGTATAGGGAGTTGATAAGGCTCGGGGTACAGATCAAAAGGGTATTGTTAAGATCACCCTATCTGAAGATCTTTTAGAACCACAAGTCCAAGATCTCTGTGGGAAAGCTTTAATCTATAAGTTTTCGAAACTTACACCTGATATAGAGATCTTAAGGGATTTTTTATTTGAAGAATGGGAAGGAGTTAAGAATTTTTTTATTTAGACAAGGAAAAGGGTATTTTTGTTGTGCTTTTTGATGCAAAATATCAAAGATATGCTATATACAAAGTGAAATCTTGGGTTTTTGATGGGTCTAGTTTATCTATGCAACTGTGGTCCCCAAACTTTAAACTAGATGGTTTTTCCATTAAGTTTATTCCCCTTTGGATTTAGTTGCATGCTCTTGCTCTTGAATAGAAGGAGTTTCACTTAATAGAAATATTGGCTAATCATATAGGGATTTTCCTTAAGCATGATCATACTTTATTCAGAAATCCAACAAAACTATTTAGGGTTTTTGTTTTGTTAGATGTTACAATGGATTTCCCAACTCAAATCCATATTACATCAAAATATGGCAAGTGGATCCAAAATATCACAATGGAAACTTCAAACAATGTTTGCTCTAAATTTCATACTTTGGGGCATCCTAGTAGTGATTGTTATGAAATGGAAAAAAATAGCACTCAGGAAATACATGATTCATTGCATCAAGTTGTTCAAAAGGAGGAGAAGAGTACCTTTCTTGATGGCCAACCCATGTTAAGTGAAGGGAAAAAATAATCTAAAGCATTGGCTTTGGTAGTCAGTGGAAGGCCTAAGCAATCTTCTCGCTTGTTTCTTGCCCTAGTAACAAAAAAATTCTACAAAAGAGTATGGGGCATTTCATAAATATGTATACCCCATCTCTACCACAAATTTCAATACAATAGTTAGGAGATATTGTTAAGAATTTGGTGTTTAATGGAGGATCCATTCAAATGCCTCATAAGTTTTCATCTAAGGATTTCGCCAATGGTGGGAAAAGTTAGAATGGGTGTTTGTTTCAGTAGAATGCAGTATTAGCCAATATGTTACCTCTAGGTAGTGAGAGCTTAGAGATTATGATTTCTACAAGGCCTAAACATCTAGGAGATGCAAATGAGTTGGAAATGTTAGCTGGGAAGATTCTTCTTTCAATAGGTTCAGACTTATTTGATGAAATAGCAAACGAAATAGCAAATGATGTTGAAACTCTTGAACACTCAAAAGGGGGGTTAACATTTAATCCTTATATTGGTCATGAAATGTAAAAAGAAGATATGGTGGAAGATATTGTAGAGGAGCTAGATCGCATGGCTAATAAGTTTGATTTTTCTCAAACCCTATCACTCTCACAAACTCTGTGTTCTCAACTCACAGTAAAACAATCTTTTTGGAAAAGGGGAAGAAAACCTAAGATGACTAAGTTGAAGGGAGGTATAGTAGACACACATGAGTATTATTAGGCTCTTCTAGTCATGCAAAATCTTGAAAAGGAGGAAATTTCACAGGAAATTGTTCAAATGATGGAGGAGTTTGATTACTCTCAGAATCTTTCCCTATCACAATCACCTTCTAGTCAACCAATAGCAAAGAAGTCTCTTGGGAAAAGAGGCAGAAAATCTAATATGACTAAGTTGAAGGAGGAGATAGCAACAAGAGTGCAAACAACTTTAGATTGTAGCATTACAATTTCTGCAAGTAAGCGTCTGAGGAGAGAATTTTTCTCTCCTCACATGCAATGAAGGTGATTTCTTGGAATGTTAGGGGCATTAATGTTTCTGACAAATGTGCTCAAATCAATCGCCAGATTGATGCTTGTGGAGCTGATATAGTTTTGTTGCAATAAACAAAGACTTTTGAGGATACATATGAAGCATCAATTCAGAAATGGGTGAAGTGGAGGTAAACTCATTCCCCTGCTTAAGGGGCTTCTAGGGGATTAGTAGCATTATCGAATCCTAAGACTATCAATGTAGTCTCAAACAAAAATGAGAATAATTGGTAATTATTGGAGGTAACAAATTTTGATTTGAATTTCTAGTTGTTAAATATTTATGGCCCAACTTCTACTATTGACAAGAAAATACTTTGGGATGCTCTCACAAAAATTTTAAATGGCCTAGGTGATGTTAGAGCTATCTTAGCAGGTGACTTCAATGAAATAGTTTCATCACAAGAAAAGAAAGGAGGGATTTGCCCCCCCTTGAAGATAATGGAAGAATTTAACTCTTTCATTTTTTAGCAATGCTTTAAAAGATATTCTCCCAGCTAATGGAAAGTATACTTGGACAAATCAAAGATAGGATTTTTGGCAAATAGTAGAGCGGTTGGACAGGTTTCTAGCATCATAAAATTGGTTCCTAAGGGACCATTCTTTAGCTTTAGAAATCTTACCTTTTGTAGGTTCATACCATTATGCCATTTCCCTTAACATGTCAAGTGTAGTTGCTTTGCCCAAACACAAACCATCTTTTAAGTTTGAAAAAATGTGGTTCAAGCATCCACAGTTCATGCCTCTACTCCACCAATGGTGGGTAAGTGCACCATTTGTGAGAAGATAAAAAAATGTTTCAACTATGTAGAAAGTTGGTGCATGTAAAGCAGTAGATTACAATTTAGAATGTTCAGGTTTTTAAGCATATTTTTCAACAAAAAAATATAGTATTCAAAGAATTAACAACAATCCATGAGCATATAACTTAGAAAGGCCTAGATGCCTTAACTTCTGAGAAGCAGAGAAAGCTATAGAAGGAGTGGGAAGGATAAAATGCAAGAGAAAAAATTTATTGGAGGAAAAAGTCAAGAGAATTGTGGTTAAAGGAGGGTGATCGCAACACTAAATACTTTAATGCTTCTACTCAGATTAAAAGGGCTGCAAATTCAATTTTCTCTATTCAAAACACCTCTACAGGTAGTTTGCTCACAAAAGAAGATGATATACAGAAGGAAGGTGTTAAAATTTTTTCTGACCTTTTATCTACCCCTCAAAATAGGTCTTTACAAAGTAATAATGATGAGAAGGAACTACGTGATGTGGTTCCAAGGCTTATTTTTGATGAAGATAAAGATTACTTAATGAAGCCTTTTACATTAGAAGAACTGAAGAGTGTTGTTTTATCTTTGCCCCTAGATAAGGTTTCAGGACCTGATGGCTTTACAACCATTTTCTTTCAAAAAAGTTGGTATTTTTTCAGTATTGATCTACTTTTGGCATTAGAAGAGTCAAGGAGGACTAGCACAATGCTAAAATAGTTTAATGTAACAAACATAGCAATCTTACCAAAAGTAAAGGATCCTAAAACTTTTGTGAAATTCAAGCCAATTTCACTTTGCAATACAATATATAAGATATTTACCAAGGCAATTTATCTTAGGTTGCAACCTTTTATCCCTAAAATCATTTCACAAGAGCAAAGGAGCTTTTGTACCAAGAAGGGAGACTTTTGAAGGAGCACTAGTTCCTCATGAGACACTACATTCCATCAATTCTAATCACTTTCCATCCTTTATCATCAAATTGGACATGATGAAAGCATACAATAGAGTGGATTGGAATTTTTCAATTAAAGTGTTGTCTAAGTTTGGATTCAGCAAAAAATGGTGCAAATGGATCCTCTCTTGCCTATTTGGGGCGAAATTCTCAGTCATAATAAATGGTTCACCTACATGTTTCTTCAATACAACATAGGGGATTAGACAGGGGGATCCTCTATCCCTATTTCTTTTCATTATCATGGCTAAAGCATTAAGTAAATCAATCCATCAAAGGCAAAATCAAGGGATTTGGTAAGGTATCTAAATTCCTCATACAGATATTTCAGTAACACACTCTCTTCACAAATGATCCTATCCTGTTTGGTAAGTCTTCTATTTATAAAGCTTCTCAAATTAAAGAAGTATTGGAAAAGTATTCTTCAACTTCTAGGCAAAAAATCAATGTTGGTAAGTCTAAGATTTATGTGTTTAATACAAAAGATGCCATAAAGAGGAAGATAGTTAAGCTATCGGGTTTCCAACTAGCAGATCTTCCATGAACATACTTGGGTATTCCATTTTTTTATGGGAGCAAACAAGATTCCTTACTAGGGTAAAGTTATTGAAAGAATCATATCAAGTATTTTGATGTGGAAAGCTAGGTGGCTATCTTTATCAGGTAACATTTTATTGATAAAATCTATCTTAACAATGATTCCAAATTATTTCCTAGTAGTCCTCAAAGCCCTCAAATTAGTTATTCTAGAGATTGAAAAGATTATCAAAAAAATTCTTTGGAAAGGGAATATGAATGATCAAAAGAAGGTACCATTAATATCATTGGAAAACATGGCATCAAACAAGCTTCAAAGAGGTGTGGGTATTCATAATCTCTCTAAGAGGAATTTGGATTTTGGTGCAAAATTAGCTTAGAAAATGTACTCTATCATATTCTAAATGGTGTAAAATTGTTGGATGTTGTGGTTGTGTTGCTTATATGTGGTTTCCATTGATGTCAACACTATTGGCATTAATGTCTTAGAAGTTGTATATGTTGAGGATATTGAGAAAATTGTAATGAAATAAGTTTCAGGTTGTCAGTGGTGAAGTGAAGTTTAGTCTATTGGTTAGCTCAATATGTTGATGATCAGAGGTTGTGGATTAAAGGGTTTCTTTTCGAGTATATCTAGTTTATCCATATTAAGTTTCAAAGATCCGCATGAAGATTTGATTGAGTTATGAGCAGTTGTGTCTTTGTAGTCATTATGTTGCTTCAATTGGTGTTCCTAAATGAAGATGTTATGATTCTAGTAAGTCCAGTTGTTGTGGATGCTTATTTGGTGATTCATGATGTTTGTGGATGTTTCTAGATTGTGCTCTATCTGTGTTGCACATCCACATTGATCGTTGTGCTCGTGATTAGAGATTTTCTCTTGTGTGTTAATGTTTTTCATGTTCTTGGCTGACATGGTGTTGTGTGTTGTGGATCTTCGAGGAATAATTATTTGAAGTTTTTTTTGTTTGAGATTTTATTTTGGTTCTTCGCTATGTTGTGGGACCTTGGTTGATTTGCATTGAAATTTATTTAATGTTTTGGGACGACATATTGTATTCATTTTACTATTGTGTTGAAGCTAACATGTGATGTAATCTCTTTTGGATATACATAAGCGTTGTTTATTCCATTTGAAGGTGTGCTTGTGTATGAGATGTGAGAATAATGTCCTAATCATTTGAAGGCAGAAGCAGAGGGTGAAGAAGAGTGAGTAGAGTGTGAAGAAGTGTTCATGTGCTTAATCGGAACTGTAATTAGGCATTAGAAGATGCTATATTCTCAGTTCAAATCTTGTGGATGTAATCCAAATATTTTTAAAGACAGTGTGTCTTCTTTTGGGTAGTAATCTTTTGTAATTGAGCAGTGAGCTCTAGGCAGTGCACCTAAATGCATGTGCATTCCCCATTCACATTTCTTTATACTTTTAATAGGGTATAATCTTGTGGACTAACCTCCACCGTGGTTTTTCCCCTAATAGGGTTTCCATGTAAAAAATCTTGGTGCTATGTGTGTTTTTGATGTGTGTTGATTTATGCTTTCATGGTTATTAATCAGATCTGAGAATAAGGTTAAATAAGGTTAATAAGTTTAAATTTTTGGGACAACTGATTCACCCCCCCGCTCTCAGTTGTCTGCCCTTGTGTTGCCAACAAAACTAATACAAGAAAAGTACTTAGATGGTGAAAATACAACAATAATTTTTACTATTTTAAATCCACCAGATGGGTCAACCATGTGGAATTTCTTAATATCATGTAGGAAAGTCATTATTCCATATATTACCTGGGAAGTCCATAATGGTGAGAAAGTGCAATTTTGGAAAGATTCATGGAATGGCTATCCACCATTACAAAGTGTTCAATAGTTGCAGACAACAATGACAATTTTATCTGAAGAATAGGGTACTAATCTGAAAGATTTTGTTTTGTTAGTAGATAGCTTGGAAAAGTGGTTTGGAAAGAATTTTTAGGTACTTTAGTTTTAGTTGATCAACAAATTTTTCTTCAAAAATTGTTAATGCAGAAAGTTGTGTTTGTATCGGCAAAACCAAATAGGATTGTATGGGCTCCCTCAAAAGATGGTTGCTATTCAATAAAACAAGGTTACAAATTGTAGACATCGAAAATATACTGATTGATATCGCACACTCGATCCGACTACTAACATCGTTTCTTCGAATCATCCCTCGGTCTAACATTTAATCAAATTCCCCTATCTGATTAAATTCATCAACTTTCATCCCTTAATTAAATAAATCATTTTGTCTAATTAAGTCACTCTCTCTTGTTAATTAAATCAATCCATCTGATCTAATTATCCCTATTTAATTAAATAATCAATTTATTTGATTAAATCTCTAAAGTTTATCCATTAAATTAAATAAATTAAAACCTTATTTGATTTAATCTAACACTCATATTAATTAAATTAAATCAAAATCCTTGTTTGTATTCCTCTCTTATTTGATTTAAATAAATCCATAAATTTGGTCAAATAGGTCACATCATCTAACCTCTCTCATTAAATTAATTAACCCTTAATTAATTTAATCTCATCATGTCACATCCTCTAGATAATACAAGTTGCACATGAAAATAGATTTAATTCATTTATTAAATCCCTATTTTCCTCACAAGGCATCTTTTGGAATATTATCTCAATTTGAATTCAAAAATTCCAAGTCAACATGTACATCCAACAAGGCAATAAATTCATCTTACATGTCCTTTGCCTTGAGCCAAGTGGCATTTATTGCATTTTCCCTTCCCTCTTACATGTCATTTCAACAAATTTGAAATTCAAATATTGGCATTTATTGGCACAAACCCCAAATCTTGCACATCCATCATCCATTCATGGCTTGACAAGTGGCACCATATCATTGGATGAATGTTAGTCCCACATTGCTCAAATTTGGACATTCATCCATCTTGAAATCCTATAAATGAAGAGCTAATATCCTCATTTACCATCCACAATTTGAGTAAAGTTAGCATGCTCAAATCATTAGCAATCCTCATCAATTATCATTGAATCTTAGCTAGGTTATGCAGGTTTTTAGCTTGGAGCACTCAATCTTCATCAACAAAGTGGATCACTCATCAAATCTCTTCATCATCAATCAACAAAGCTTGCATAGGAGTTGGGAAAGGGCCAATTTTCACATCAAATTGGCACCAACTCCCTCAAGAGATCAAGAATTTATATTGCTTTCATAGGATTTAATCTCTTTTGTTGATTTCTCATTGTATTGCTTTCATTTTCCTATTTAGAGCATTGATAAATGGATTTCTTGAGGAACTTAGATTCTAACTTGCATTTCAATCTTCTAATGTGTTTGTTTGTTGTGTTTTGCAGGTATTTGGATTAGGGTTCACACAAATTATTGCTCAACAATGGTGTTCAGATGCTTTCCCAAAGATCTTATTCCTTTTGTTGGAATGATATGGTCCTCCCCAAATCAGGGAGTTTTGTGTGGCTAGTCTTAAGGAGAAGGATTTTAACAAGTGATTATTTAGCTAAATTATAGATAACTGACCATTTTAGATGTGTCTTGTGTGAGGAAGTGCTATAGGATGTTGATCATTTGTTCCTACAATGTTCTAATGCAAAAAACTGCTGGGAATTTATTAAGGAGAAATTAAGTCTGCATCTTTCATTGCCAAATTCTATTTGGGATCTTTTCCAAAGTTGGCCAGTATTATGTATGTCATCCCTGTTTGCTTGTATTTGGCGAGTAGTTCCTGTAGTAGTACTCTGGAATATATGGTGGGAGAGGAATAAGCGTATCTTCAAGAAAGTAGCTACTTTAGTCAAGCACACTCAAGTGAAAATTGAAAAAGAAATTTCAGAAGTAGTTAATTCATATGTCCAAAACCACAAAAATGTTAGCTCTCTTTTCACAAGCTAGGATGATAACATTTTACAAAGATGGAAAAATATAGCCTTGCCTTTTAAAGACAATCTCCACCAAAATGTTAAGACAAGGATTGATAGGAGCTCAATCAAATGGAAATCTCCTCTACTAGGCTTTTTCAAGTTGAACTTTGATGGAGCTTCAAGGGGGATCCCAGGTGTTTCAGGAGGAGTTTGTATTCACGATTCTTTTGGGTCACTAGTAGCTACTAGATCATTTCATCTTCCTTGTGGCACTAATAACATTGCAGAAGCTCAGGTAGTCCTTTTGGGTTTGAAACTAAGTATAAATCTAGGTATTTCAAAAATCCACATTGAAAGGGATTCTTTGATAATCATTAACTCATGCAAAGAAAGGAAAATTCATAATTGGAATATGAGGTATATTTTGTAGAAGGTATGGTCATTGTTAGATAAGTTTCAAACATATCCTATTTCACATGCCTATTGAGAAGGCAACAAAATGGTAGATTTTCTAGCGAATATGGGTTGTGACCTACACGAAGTGGCAATATCAAACAGTGATGAACAATTAATTACATATCCTCAATTAGCTACAATTGCTTCTTATGAAGCTTCGACCCCATAATTGTTTGTGAATAATAGTAAGGGGTGCAACTAAAGTTATCTAACAAATGCTTTGAGCCCCTTGTTACGGCCTAATACAAGTCATCATTCATTGCATCATAAAAGGTCACGAAAGAAAATGTAAAGGGAAATATCAAATCATCACCCAAATCATCATAAACACTGGTGGAATATTTCATCACCTTCAGCTCAGGTCATCTTGCATAAGCAAGTGTGCGGGAGGGAATGTGATTTACAACTAACATGTGTTATATATGTAGGTATAGTGGGTGATTGGAATATCATGTGTATTTGCCAACATCATTTCAGTTGATATCACATCGGAAGATCATAAGCTGCCACAAGGTAGAAGTTTTCTGTGAAATCAGGGTTTAGCATGCATGGAAAAGATGGGCGAAATATGGTTTAAACACTCCTTGCATGACCATTTGCTTGGTCATTCGGCCAGGTTTAATAAATTGGAGTTTGCAAAACCATTTTGCATCTGATTTTTATCTCACTTTTGCTTCTTGAGATATATAATTCTCTCGAAGCCATTTGTATTTGTAGGTTCACAAGGGAGAAATGGAGTACAAGCCATGGAATTTTAGGATGTCAATGAAGGTGCATGGTTGGGAGTGGCCTTTTTTAGGTTTTCTCAGTCATTCGAACCTGGAAACTATCTTCATGCTTAATTGGCCCAATATTGAAGAGTGTGTGCAAGTTATTCTGGGTGTTGAAGTCACTAGCCCACAAGCTACTCGCCTTCTATTTCTATCTCAAGTGCTATCAATTTTAATTTCAAATACCCTTGATATTTGGTAGTTCTATGACAAGTTGGAGCATATTGTAAACTAGATTGTTAAGCCCCATTTCCTCTCTAAGAATGCTTTGCTTAAAGGGATCCAATAGTATGATTTGTTCAAGGGGAAAGGGCACATTGGAGGTCTTTTCCCTAGAAATTCTTGAAGCAAAGGAAGGATTTTAGAGAAATTTATGAGGCTATGAAAATAGCATTTGAGAGGGACAATCAGAGAATTCTTCTACGAGCCCTTCAAAATAATGTCAGACATTTTTCTTCAAATGGATGCCAAATTCAAGGAGAGGTTCTATGCTATCAAATTTATGCTTTCTCACGAGTGCCATCCACATGCAAATGCAAGAGCACCAGTCCCATCCTTTCTCCCACCTCTGGTTCATGTTAAAGATTCTTTTGAGCGGGTAGGAGAGAACTCGGTGGCATCCTCGCGCATGGAGGAGTAGTAGGACATTGGTTTGTCAAATTGTGTTTAAAGAAAATAGTTTTTGGTCTCTGTTAAAAACCACAAATAGTATGTATAAGGCATAAATTAGTTTTGAAAGATCTATGGCCTCATCTTGTGTAAGCCATTTTGTGCAGCCATAGCTTAGATATCTACAAGCTGCTCTAGATATCCTGATGTTTCATCTAGTGTTTTCATAACCAAAAATTTTGTAAACTTTTATATTAAATATTATAATATTTATATAGGCCTTGGATTTTTGCTTAAAAAAAATCCTTGTGTATTTTGTTTGCCCAATGTTATTTAAATTGCTTATTCTTTTGTATGTATATTATTTTATATTTGCATGTAATATAGTATATATCTATTTTTTATATTAATATTTATTGTATTATATTATAATGATCATTAATATTTATATTTATTTATATTATTATTTCTTTTATTTATTTATTTGCATTTCAATACTCGGTTTTTCAGCGTTGCTATTTCAAGGCCATGACAAAGGGTTGAAACAAGCCCCTAAGGCTTGGTACTCAAAATTAGACAAATACTTACATCAACAAGCTTTCATAAAAGGTGTTGTGGTTAGTAATCTCTATATCAAGAACAAAGAGGATGACATGTTCATTGTTGTGGTCTACATGGATGATATAATTTTTGGATGTAGGGGTGAAAAAATGTGCTAAGAATTCTCCATGAACATGCAGAAGGAGTTTGAAATGTCAATACTTGGTGATTTTTCTTTCTTCCTTGGGTTGCAAATTTCCCAATCAAATAAGGGGATATTCATTTCACAAACAAGTATATTATGGAGATGTTGAAGAAATTTAGGATGGAAGATTGCAATCCAGTGAACACTCCCATGGTTACATGATGCAAATTGAGTAAGATTGATGAATCTCCTAAGGCCAACCAAACTCTATACAAATCGATGATTGAAAGTTTACTATATGTGACAACGACAAGACCTAATATTATGCAAGTAATTGGTTTGGTGGCACAATTTCAGATAACACCAAAGGAAACTCATGTGCAAGCAATAGAGAGAATACTCAAATATCTTAAGAGCAATATGGATTTTAGTTTGTGTTATCCAAGAGGTGAAGACTTCACCCTCACAACATACACGGATATGGATTGGCCCAACAATATTGATGATAGAAAAAGCACAAGTGGAGGTGCATTCTTTCTTGGCAACAATCTTGTATCATGGTTAAGTAAAAAACAAGATTCAATTCCATTGTCTATAGCAAAAGTAGAGTATATTGCAACATCTTTTTATTGCACTCAAGTCTTTTGGATGAAGCAAACTTTGAAGGACATTAAGGTTGAGTATGAACATCCCATTTCCATATTTTGTGATAATGCAAGTGCAATTAATATCTTGAAGAATTTGGTTATGCACTCCAGGACAAAGCATATTCCGATCAAATATCATTTCTTAAGAGAGTAGGTGGTTGATCAACAAGTGAAGTTGAAGTATGTTGCTACAAAAGAACAGATTATAGACATCTTCACGAAGCAACTTCCAAAAGTGACTTTTGATTACCTAAGGGATAAAGTGGGAGTGATATCACTCTCATCCAATCACTAAGTTCATCAAAAGAAGCATATGTTTAGGGGGAGCTATTCAGTGTTTTATCTTTCAATCCCAACAACCCTTTGCTATTGATGTCAAAGGGAGAGAAGTAGAGTAAGGGGGTGCATTTCAGTCAAGGGGAGAAATATGGTCATGTTGCATTTCAATATTATTTCTTCGTGGGGTTGTCATCAATGACAAAGGGAGAGATTGTTGGAAAAATAGTCATTGATGTCAAAGGCATTTTGGTGGTGTTAGTGGCCCCAAAATAAAATTCACTCACTTTCATGTTGGTCGCCCCCCTTGGAGCTTGGAAGATACATAAATGAAAATAAAATTATTTTATTATTTTACATGAGGCTGACCCTCTCCATAGTCCCACCCCATGTTGGGGGATTTTGTAATTAAAAATAAATTAACTTTAAGTTTTATGGGACAACCCCCCTAGAGAGGTGTGCCCAACCTTGGGCAATAAAATAAAAATTATTCTTGTTAGTGGGTCGACCCCTTGGAGGAGTTGGCCCCCTTGGGTGAAGAGGTGCATGTGGACAAGCGTAAATGAAGGTTTGAGAGAGAGGGAAAATCAGTTTCAAAGATTATTATTCATACGAAGAGCAGAAATAAAAAGATATTTGAGCAAATTTACAAGAGATATGTGAGCAAATTTATGAGAGGTTTTTAGCATCAATTTTGTGAGAAGTAAAGAGAAATAATAGCTAGATCATGGTGTTTTTATGAGCAAAAATACTAAAGACTATATTGCAGATTTATGAGTGATTGTATTGCAGATTTGTGAGTAGTTCTTAAAGGCAATTCTAAGAGGAAACTGTAAACAAATTATCATATTATTCATTTGGAGGTTGGAGCCTCCTAATTGAGGAGATCGAAAGGTCAGTGCCTCTTATTAGAAGAGATTGGCATATCTTGCTAGGTTGGTGCTCAGTGGCGGGGATTGGAGTCTCCAGTAGGTTGGTGCCTACAAAATTTGTAAGAAGATTTATACAATCAATATTCACTTTCACGTAAAATAATGTGTTCTTCCTATGTTCTTAATTGCTAGATCTTGCATGTTTGCTAATGCTATGGATAATTAAGTTTTGAGGTGATGTTGTGATTGATTAAGTTGTGAAAAGAAAAGTTTGATCTATATTGATTCACAAACCCTCCTCCTGCCTCCCCTGTCTCCTCCCTTATTATAATTGTGTTTCATCAATTGGTAATGTTGGTGATGACAATGACATTGATAATAATGTTGGTGATGACAATGTTATTGGCAATCATAAGATTGATTTTGTCGGTTTTCATAGTGTTATGGATTCCCTTTATGTTCGAGATGTCTTTGATCTAAATATTTACTCTGATGGTGTTTATATAATATAAAGGATATTATTGTTAAAAAAAAAATCAAAACATCCATTTGAATTTGTTGTTTTTTAATAGTACTTTTTTAGATTCAAATTTTGTTTATTTTTTTAACTACATAAAAATGATTTGTTAATAAATAAGTTAAAAATAAGAAAACTAATAATCAATATGATCTATCAAGAAAATTTAGATTCAATGAGATATCACTAAATCTAGTAACTATGCCAGTAGACTTTGCTACATTGTCTTTTTTCCAAAATACAAGGTTAAAAAAAATGCACAACTATGTTGAAGGAAAAAGCTTCCATCTATATCCATAAAATGAGAAAAGAATTAGTGAATCTACAAGTTTAATCCAAGGAAACCTAAAGATGCATCCCTAGCATTTTTTTGGCATCCTCATTTCTGAGACATGGAGACATCCTCAGGTCATCCCCAAATTGGGGAAAAATACAAGGGATGTCCCAAAAACTGGGGACATCCCAAAAAATTAAAGGGGATGGTTGATCGTCCCTAGGACGATTAGGAGATGTTATAGACATCCTCACTTGTCCTAAGGATGACCAACTATCCCCATAAAAAAGTAAACTTAAAAGAAAAAAACCTAATGCTTTGCCCCTAGACCCTCACGAGGGGTGTTGCCCCTCAACCTTGCTAGAGGTGTTGCCCCTAGACCCCCACGAGGGGCACTACCACCCAACCTCAATGGAGGCACTGCCCCCAGATCACCATGAGGGGTGTTGCCCCTCGACTCCATTGGGGTCTCCATTGCCAACCTCCACTAGTTATTGAAATCTCTTGTCATGTAAGAAACTTTATTATAATGAAAGGGATTGGGAGTGCAAACCAAAACTGACAACTTACAATTATTTTTATGACTTTCATAATATCATTGATCAATGATGAAGTACACACTATCAAAGTTTCAAATGTCATTATTATTATAAAATATAATATTATATGATATATAAAATGTATTTGCAATTCTATATATTTTTAAAAAGAATTGCACACACGCAAATTAAGTTTTGACATTTTCTAATCTGTTCAAAGTCTCATGTGAACTATTTAACACAAATGCTATGTATTAAGGTTTTATAACGTATATATGAATGCTTTATCAATGTTAAGAATATTTAGAGTTTTCTTATATATTTTAAATTTTCCCCTTTTTAATATAGCCGTCCCCAAAAATGCCCTGAAGAATCAGGGACCCCGAAATGCATCCACCCATCCCCTGTCGTCGTTTTCACAAGAGTCCAAGTACTCCCGAGTTTGAGACTATTCTCTGAGGAAACAAGTAGATTTAACTCTTTACCAAGTCATTTTCATGAGATTTTTACAAAAGTCAAGTCTGCTCTTATTCTTCAATCTGTCGAGTCATCTCTAGAGTGCAGGAATAAGTTGCAGTCAGCCATATACTACCCCAATCTAATAAAATGAAATTTTAGAGCATCCCATAGAAATGCTATGAAATATCATAAATTATCAAATTAGTTTTCCATGATCAAAGTTACAGTTTCCCGCAGTGCTACTAGAAGGATCACATTCTGCCTTCTTTCAACATTTCTAATTAGAAAGAACAATGCATTTATCTAGCATATTTAAGTTGGTTCTTTCACAAAAATACTGCTACTGATGACTTGGCCAAATAAAGAAAGCCTAAATGTGTATTATATAAAATAAATTTTAGAAAAGCATACACCACAGCCAATATGCCGAGGGATGGTTTCATCAATTCATAGGACCAACTGAGAAAAATCAACAAACTTCCTATTGCAATTACCACAAAATTGAAACAGTTTAAGTTCTAAAGACCAGGTGGCTTCAATATCGGAGTTGCATTGTAAAGCTCCTCCATGTCTAATGAGAAACCTAAGATTGGTTTCACTAGCGTGGATGATGAGCTTTGTTTCCTCCAAGTGTTGTACCATGGTCCTCCACCCACTTCTGCAGCTGCCAAATCACTAGTTCCATTAAGAATAACCTACAAAAAGGACACATGATTAGATAAATGGCTTGCTGATGATAATGTCTCTAGTCTCTCTTTTATCTCAGAGCAAAAACCAGACACTAATAAAAGGTTTCAACTTTCAACCTAGATCACATTCTTTAAGGATGAAATAAATAAAGTTTTGAGATGTATCAACCCATGTCAAACCATTAAAAAATAGAAATATTATTTGTTAGATTCAAATTGAAATTAGGGATCAACATACCAAGATTCGCTAATACCTTGCTAAGTTAAGCAGAATTATAGCTTCTTGCATACCCTTTGATTGTTGGGAAATATTCTAATTGTTATAGCATACTGCCATAAAAATCTGCCTATATTGCCATTAAGCTTTTGAATGTACATTTAACATCTCTGTTGCTTTGAATTGTCTTTTGCCTATAAGTTCAATTCGTGGCAGCTTCCTTTAACATATGATCAGATTTACATTTTACAAATGGGGTAGAAAGCTAAATGGGCTTTATCTTGGGGTTAACTCCATGGTTAAGCATGTTTGAGTCGAATAATAATGAGATGAATCACCTCCTAGGAAGTCCCAATGCTTCACCCTTATGAGAAACACCTAGATGCACTGAGTGCTAAGTGTACCATTCATGCTCATGTAAGATGGGTTCTTTTGAACCACTATTGATGAAATATGTGTCAATAAAGATCGAGTCAAATCAATGTTGTTTGAACCACTATTCATGAAATATGGGCCAATAAAGATTAAGTAAAAACAATATAGTTTGAACCACTATTCATGAAATATGGATCTACAAAGATTGAGTCAAAGCAATGTAGTTGAATCTTGACAAAACATCATATAAAGAAATCAGTTTCTTGAAGTAAAAGGGAAATGAGGAATTACACAGAATAAAATAAATCTAACCTATGAGTGCCAAATACTACTAAAAATTGTCTAGTCATAATGCACTTTGTTCCCTCTTTTATGCTGTATTTCACTTTTTAGATTTTAATAAATAGAGATCAGGTCAGAAAAGGACCTACACACACCTTGCCTCGTTCATGATCTCTGGTAAGCTCCCATATCTGTAATTTAAGATCACCATAACAGGTATCTTTACAGAAAGGCACAAAACCAGCCTCATTTGTTGGAGCACGCAAAATTGTGCCAGTTGATTGTGTAGTCACTTCTAGTTCAACCTGCAACACATTACAGTAAATGCCTTGGGAGATGATCAGATTGAGAATGGAAAAAAAGATAATTGTCCCAGAAATATCATATAAACATACCTCACCTCATATAAATCATTTTGAGCAGTCATGACCCAGGAACCCCACGGGGAAATTTCCCACTCAACAACACCATTCCATGGCACAAATTCATAGAACTTCCCATCATAGTGAACACCCACCTGATTAATTTTGCTATGGAATCAGTAGTGCTTTAACACACTTGATTATGACAACCACTAGTGACATATAAAGATCATAAAAAAGGAATTGTTTGATTGCAATTGAAAAGCTTGCATTAATAAGAAGAAACACAGAATTGTCTCTAAACTTGTGTGCTAGATTAAGAAAGTAAGATACGTAAGCAAATGTCAGAAAATTTCATTGAACATTTAAGACCCACTGAAAGATATTAATTACTCTAATCCAATTTGTTTTTTAACTTTGATATTTTGTTTATACTAACATCTACACTTCTCTAATTCTGGTCTGAAGGTGGTTCAATGTCCAAACCTTCATATTATTGTCAGTTCATCTTGTATAAATTTTTCTGTGCAGTTTTCATCTCTTAGGGATCTTTTGAAGCACTCTGATTCTATGCAATTCTCTTCCAAACTCTGCTGTCTTCCAGGCCTTAGACATGACTCTGGGATTGGTTTTTTGTTCACATTCTCTCTCATTTTAAAGTTTGTAGAAATTGGCAGTTTTTCGAAAATTCATCTTGGATAAATTGTAAATTGCTACTAAACATAAAACACAAAAAGAAGCCTAAAAGGTGTACAATTAGCTAAAAAGCTAAAGTACAAAAAATGGAAGTAACAATATCATGGATTGCCAAAACAATTTTAAAATATTAAATGCTTAAAAAAGTATCTATAGCATATGATGCAAGGAGCATCGTGTGTAAGGGCAATCTTGCATCACCAAAATAGTTAAATTTCAAGTTTCTCGGTTTTAGATGTTTTACATTTTTGGATACCCTTTTCGTCATAATGAAATTCCCAGTTTACGGTTTTTATTTTCTATTCACAGGTTGAAAGATATTGCAGTTTTAGTTTCTCAGATTTGCACCTCGAATCTCCGAAGTTAAATTTGAGGCACTTAGAGTTCCCTTTAATGGCCCTCAAACTTGCCGGAATCGGGCGAGCAGATTTTGAGGCGCGCATTGACTTTGAGACCTTCCAATCCGCTCAAACGGTTCGCTAACCTGAGCCCTTAGATCAAAAGTTATGGCCCCTGAAGTTGGCGACTTTCTAGAAGATACAATTGGCGAAATGTTCTTTGAAATTTGAACTTCAAGTTGTAATTTTCGACGCCAAACCGCCTAAACTCAAATTTGAATGTTGTTTTGGCTCCAAACTAAAGAGGAGCTTTATTTATGGGCGGGTTTCTAATTTTTGGGTAACTTTTTGGGGACAAGCTCGCATATTGCAAAAGGGTGATTTTGTAGCTTTCTGTAACTTGCATGTGTTGTAGAACTTGGAGATTTGAGATCCTCTACATGTAAGAAGATCCATTTTCTGAATAATAAAATTATTCTCTTATTTGTAGGTTATTTTCTATGTCTCGGGTTGTGCCCTCATCAAGTGCTATCAGAGCAAGGTTTTCTTTGAGGCCCGACGTGATTGACATGAGGCGCGCTCTCGCACTAAGACCATGGTTGTGGTCGAGATCAAGAAAGATGCTCTAAGAGTGATGCCCGGTAGGCATGATGGTGCTAGAGGTGGCAGAAATGTTGGTGGAAGAGATGCACCGCAACGCCCAAAGACAGCATTGATGCTGCTATAAGAGCAGCTTGAGAAGAGGGTTAAACCCGAGGGAGGAAAAGTGAGTGAAGTGAGAGGAAAAGGTTCAAATGTAGAAGAGGAAGAAGAAGCAATTGATCAAGACCAAATGCGCTAATAAGGGCCATTTCAAG
>VDFB02193974.1:0-27973 GCA_007258455.2 Sequoia sempervirens | reverse complement strand
GATCAGTAATCGGGTTAGAAACAAGGGAGATATTAATATTTGATCGTATTGATTAAATATTAATTAATTAACGTTTATAATATAAAGTTATAATTTAATATTATAACTTAAGTGAATTCCTTGAGGGGTGCGCCATCATGAAAAAGGGGGCCAGTTTAACATTTAAAATATGACTTAAATATTTGACAGAGAACTATGGAGAAATAAGGTAATTAAAAGTCAAATATTAATTAAAACCCTATTTTCAAGGGAATCGCACTTTTCAGTGTATTTGAGGATTTTGCATTGGGATTTGTGCATTATGAGATTATTGAGTTTGATATTGATCAATTTTTGGTCTGAGCCTGAGACTTAGGGTTTCACGTTCGATTCCTTGGAGAACGAGCCATCTCCAGCGGAAAGCAATTCAGAGAGTGTGCAATATCACTTGATTTATTGCCTACAGAGGTTTTCTTACTCAGAGAAAACTACAGAGCTTCAGTAGATTCACCATCTTCA
Organism: Sequoia sempervirens; assembly: GCA_007258455.2. Classification (NCBI taxonomy): domain Eukaryota; kingdom Viridiplantae; phylum Streptophyta; class Pinopsida; order Cupressales; family Cupressaceae; genus Sequoia; species Sequoia sempervirens. The sequence continues at coordinate 27,475 of VDFB02193974.1, read as the reverse complement.
GATTTTCTTCAGTTGTTTGGTACCAGAGTTCATCTATTCTTCTTGGCGCATCATCCACAGAGCCTTTGACATCATTTGAGAGGAAGCCGTACAAATTAAATCAGATTTCTGACAGGCCGTACCTTCTTGTCAGGCCGTACCTGTGCAGAAACACGTGTTCATTCATATTGGGAAAAACGCCTACTATTCTTGCTTCACAGTTGCATCAAAATTGGCGCCCTCAGTGCTGGAGTTATATGTGATCATCAGATAGCAGGAGAAGGAGAGCATTTATTTCTGCCGTACTGTTTTGTACCTTCAGCCGTACCAGCAGATAACAGGTTCTTTTCATAATAAAAATCAATATTTTATCTTGCATGTTGTTAGATCTTTGTTATATGGAATCATTGGATTAATAAAGGATACGCCTTCATTATCATTGTATTTTCTCAAGCAAATTGAAGACTTAGGATTTTTATTGAATTTATGTTAAATTTCTGTCAAAGCCGTACTGTCATTAAATGCATTGAAAACACAAAAATTGCAAAAAAATCACAAAACTTCATAAAACATCAGAAAACCTAAAAATATCAGTCAGAACAGTAACAGGGGGAAACCTAGGGTTTCTACAGAAATCACGACTATTGGAGGGTTCAATATCATTTACAAAGGGACGATTTCCTTCAGTGCCGCCTATTAAATGCCCATTGCATATAAAAGGGAGGTGATAATCAGACGACTCATATAAGAAATTCAAGGATTAATAGAGCCAGACAGCGTGAGGAATCTTTATGCCATCTTTTGTCTTCTTCTCGACCATGGTAAATATGCCAATTCAGCCACATACATTCTACATGGTTCGCAAGGATGTGTCTGAGGTTAGTTTCAATTGAAGATGTACGGGTCCTGCCTGCAAGTGTTCTTAATGCTGGACCCAATATAGAAGGCAACGATTGGAGTTAAAGATGAAGGCATGAAGACAAGGTTAGCTGATTCAGTATCTCTGTTATTATTGAGCAATCTATTTCAGTAATTATTGCATACGAATACTAGGCAACTTACAGATAACATATAACTGGTACTTCCTGTTGTGCGCAAATCTCAGAGTTATATATATAAACAATTCTATTCTTCCATAATCAGTATAAACTGCATTTGTAAAAGATGTTATTATCTTTCTTTCCTAAATGAAGTTTCAAATTATAGTTGCAATGGTATGAACCTGGTGATTCAAATGCTACAATAGTTTAAACAATTCAATTGAAATCTGAGAATTAAATAGAAGCACAATTAAATGATATTGAATGACAACATGCTGGCATTGTCATAAATCATAAAAATCTATCTAGCCGAGTGTGGGTCTTTACAAAAGAGTAGATCATAAATGGTAGGGCATAGTTGGGGCTAGCAAGGACAGGTGTCTAAGCAATGGTCTCTTTGATTTATTTGAATGTTGCTTGGGCTTTGGGATACCAAGAAATTTGAGCTTCTTTCTTAAGCATGGCATTAAGAAGTCACAATTTTTGCAAAGCTAGATGTAAATTTGCATGATCTTTAGGAATGACTTGAGTTTCTTTATACTTTGGGACAATGAGATTTTCAAGTTTGCCTCTACCCTTTTAGGATCCATGGCAATTCCTCTATGATATACCTAAGGAGTTTTCCTTCCATAACTCCAAATAAACATTTTCTTGGGTTGAGTGATATTATATGTTCTCTACAACATTGTAACACTCTTCTCAAGTCACCTATATAATCTTTTTTTTTGGAAAACATCCTAAGATCACCCAAATAAATGATTATGCACTACCTAATCAAGCCTTTGAATTTTGTGCCCATGGCTCTTTGGAATGTGGCTCCAACATTGATGAGCCCAAAGGGCATTCTATGGTAAGCAAAGGTTCTCCATTTTGTGATGAATGATGTCTTATGTTTTTCATGGTGGTCCACTACGATTTGGGTATAATTCGAGTAACCATCTAGGAGAGAACATTTGAGAGCAATTGACAATTTGTAGAATCTCATCCAAAAATGTTATAGGGTAATTGTCCTTTTCAAAGGCCTGATTAAGATTTTGAAAGTCCACACAAAGTCTAATTTCTTCATTCTTTTTGTGTATTGGGACCAAATTAGCCACCCACATGGAGTTTCTGATATGGAAAAATATGTGGGAAGCTAATAATTTTTGTACTTATCTAAAAATCAGAAGCTCCAAAAGTTCATTTACTAGCCTATGCTTTTGGAAGAATGGTTTAGGGTTTGGCTTGAGGGGAATAGTATGTGTAATCATGGAAGGTGGGAACACTTTTAAGTCCTCATCATACCAAGCAATTACATTGACATAATCCTTCAAAGCTTGAGTCATTCTTGGTTTCTCTCTAGGAGTTTGTGTAATGTGTATTGCCATTGAGAACCTCCTTTGGGTCCCTCATATTCACTAGATTGAAAGGATTGATAAGTTCATCTTCTATAACAGCTGATTTTTCTAGTTCCTGCTGGAAATCATGATCATACAAGTGCTTGAGTGTGACCATTCCTTTGGGAATTGCATTAGTTTTTAGGTCTAGAATTCCATTTTCATCTAATTCCCTTGTTTTTTTATATCTTCCTCTTGAATTATTTGGTTCTCAAATACCCCGTAATTGTTTATGAAGTCAATGATGTGTTTGTCGTCATCAAGCAACTATAAATTTTTAATATTATCTGGGATAGATGGGTTGGGAACGAGTTAAACCATGAAACTTTTGAGTCCAATGTTGATTGTTTCCAGGGAACTTGCTACAACAACAATTGCATTAGCCACATGGTTGTTTTTCCTTGAGATTAGTTGAATGTTGAATGCCTCCAAGTCCTTGATTAAATTCCATGCACGTGAGTGATAGCAAGACAACTTCTTATCATCATAAGAGTACTGTGAGTGAATTTGCTTAACAGTTAGTTCCAAGTCACTAAAAGCTTGCAAGTTTTCTACCTTATTTCTTGATGCTAATTGCAACTCTAAGATCAAAGCTTCAAATTTTGCAACATTTTTTTGTGTGTAAATTGTCATCTAAAGGCAGCTAAATGACTTTTCCCACTTGGATCTATGAGTTGTATTCCTGCTCCAGCACCTTCTTTGGATTTGGAATTGTCAAATTTAAGCATCTACATGGTGTTTTGGTTTGATTGTAGTTTGTCGGGACATGTGGGAGAGCTTACTTCATCATGTTTTTTGACTTTAAGTGAGTAGACTCCCAATTTAGTATAATGTCCCCTCCTTAGTCTTAAGCTTTTTAGTGACTATTGGCCTATTACCGGAGTCCTGTAGGCTATTTGGAGGCATTTCAAGGGATTCCAAGATTCTTGGAGGATTCTTGCTAGCACTTTCAAGGGGTATTTGCAGAGGATTGCTAGAGTGGTTCTTGGGTTTTTCTGGGTTTTTTGAGATCCTTGGTGGGCAACATTGCTATTTTTAGCACTTACTATTTTTAGTAAGTTCAACTGCATCTCAATTTGGGCTAGTTTGATGTTTGGACACACTTACTATTTTTAGCAATTTTCTATTTTTAGTAAGTGCTATTTTTGGCAGTTGGTCCTAGCAGCAGTCCAGTGAAGGGTTTCTAGTTCTGGCAGTGGTGGCAGTTTCAGTTGTTGAGCTCTAGTATTTTTGGTAGTTCAGTCATCCACCATCTTTGGAGTTCAAAAAAGGCAATATTATAACTTAAGTTATGAAGTTTGATTTTGGACCCACCTTGCACCCCATGCCTAGCTTTGATAACTTTAAGTTGTTTTAAAAGGGGAACTTGTATTTGGACTCCTAGATGAGAAGGTTATTGAAACTAAAATTAAATTAATTCTTTTTTGGAGTTGGGCCCATTTGGAGGGAAAAGGGATTTGAAAATTGGAGCCCTAATTTCTATTTAAACCCCCCTCTATGCTCTTATTTGGTTATGCAATTTTCATAACAAAGTGTTGCCGAATTGGTGACAAAATCCTTGGGCTTTAAGGGTGAAAACCGTCAAGGTTGGCTCTAGTTTTGGAGTTGCAAGATACTCCCTAGCTGGACATGGGTGTCACTTCATTGCAAGAGTCACAGTTGGAGTTTATTGGTGATGGCTATCAGTTTTGATTTCTTATGATGTCTTGTAGCTATGTTTTGGTGTGATAACTTGTTACGACCCAATTCCGCGTAAATTAAAAACTTTCCCATTTTCACTTTAAACATGTAAAAGTAACATATAACAAAGATATTACAATAAATTTCTTCCTTTCTTTATTGATAAACATGTACAAGTTACAATATGTTTCCTCATGAATTTCATTTTCATTGCAAATATAAATCAGAGTTAGAAAGGAATACAGTTACATACATAGCTCGTAAGCTTTTGCACAAATAGAAGTAAGAAGGTCCGGAATCCGTCCTTTCAAATCTTGGTACATCGGCCGCTCGCTGTGGAGGAGAAACATCACTCGGGCGCGCCAACCACGGACTTATAATGCGGTCCCCCGCGATCATTTTGCAATGAACGCCCTTCAAGAAGAGATTGGTAGGGCATCCTTAACGTTACCAACCGAGCATAGTGTCTTGTCCTACTCAACTAGAACCTTTGCTATTTCACAATCTCGATCTAGTACTTGATCACAATGAACTGACAGTGTAGTCTCAACTATCTCACAACTAGGTGGACGCTTGTACCTTTCACTACTTTGGCCAAAGTATTCTCATTCAAGACTGAATGAAGGTCATCATAAACACTACTCAGGGCCGATTTGACTTAAGGCTTCCTTACTCTACGCATAGGTTTGTCCTTCAATGGGTGAATCCGTCATCCCAGACATCCTACAATCATACGAACCTACTAGAAATGAAAACAGTGTTCAAGAGTCTTGTACCAATTCCTCCTAACTAGGAATTCTTTATCCTAGGAGTACTAAACTTGTCTCAGTTATCCTAATAACTTAAGCTAAAAGACTTCACTTGATTCTGCCATCATTTCGATCCTAGTAGATAAATATTACGTCTACGTATTCTCCATATATGGAGATCATACACAACATGCAATAACCATTCAAAATGCAAATAAACCCTTCCCTTTTATCTTTTCCATTATTTCGTTTTAATGCAAGAGAAATAATCTAATCCCTTAAGCACTTTATCCAAATAATCCCTTTTTCACAATTTCCCCTATTCATTGAATCCTTTACACATTTTCTCCTTTATTGCATTGCTTTTATTCATCGAATTGGTTCTTTCCTATTAAAGCTAATAGAAAGCAACGATCACAAGACGCAAAATAAACAACACTTAACAAAGGTTATATAATAGGAAGATTCATGCCTGATTTTAAAGCTTCTCCTTCCAGACTTGCTCTTTTAAATTCTTCTTCAAATAAGCCTCCGTAGTTTCAGCTAAATATGGCTTCTTTTATGGAAGTATTTCTCTCTATAGAGAACTCCTATATCTCTGTCTCACAGACGTGTTTCCACCACTCAATTCCTACTCAGCTATACAAATATCTCACTCTGAACTAAATATGATTCAATCACTGTAACTGGTAATTGCTGGTAATAATGCACTGAATTTATCAAACTAAACAATATAGGAAACTTAAGCAGTATAATGTAATGGATATGGAATAAAATAGTAAACTCAGATTGCTCCCAAGGTGTGTTCACAATGAATGGAAGGGCGTCATTATATAGGCTCGAAATGCAACAGATTTCCTCTTATGAAGGCATGCAAATTGACAACATTGTGCCCAGAAACAGTCAAAAGACACTTGGCGAGTTTCTCAAACCTTTAGTCATCAATTTGAAGGTGATTCGACCTCCATGTTTGACAGCAGCAAAGCTTATTTCAATTTGAATTCGTTCAGTTTGTTAAAACGTGACAGCGCTTGTTCTCACGCGTTTTTTCAGCTAGGTTATTTGCCAAGTTTTATTGAAGACTTTTTCCTTGCTCTAATGGCGTCCAGATTTCATTTTATTCACCAAGCAAGAGATAAATCGGCCATTTTCAACTGTCCGGCCCTAGTCGCGCGAATTTCCTGCGCGTTTTTCATTTTACCTTCTGCATTTTCGCGTTTTTCTTCTTTATTTCGCTTTGATAAAACTTTAATATTTTAATAGATTTTTCAAAGTAAATATGGCGCATATATGCAGGCTCATATTTGAAGATTAACACTTCAAAGAATACATTCTAGAAAAATTCGCGTTTTCTTATCAATTCGTGATTTTTATGAAATCCGCGATTTTTAATTTCTTCCCAGATTTGGCATTCGTGCTTTACAATGTTTTACTTTTATTTCATTTGATTTTGACCAATCTTTTATTTAAATATATTTGTTTATTATATTAAAATACTTACATAATATAGTTTATGCATAATTATTTAAATTATCAATTTAAATAATATTGTATACATTTTAAACTATATTATATTAATATTTTAATATAATATTAAATATATTGAAATACTTAACATTATATTAATACATATTTATTCATTTATATTATACATTAAACATGTAAATTAATATATATGTATTCGTATAATTTCAGAGACAAGATATCATTATAATATCAAATTCATTTATCTTGTTAGCCGTGGGTATGTATACTTGTATATATATCTGTATATATACTACATGTATAAGTATCCATAAATACATTTATATCGACACATACGTATGGCATATCCATCTGCTTAATACGTTTGTATCGACATGAACGTACTTATGGGTACTTGTACATATCGTATTCGTATGTACAAATACACATATCCACCTCTAACCAGAACTTATCAGTTATAAGGTTATATTGGCATGCATCACTTGTTTACACATTCAGAAGAAGACACGACTCCTAATGATACGAGACAAGCCTACGGATGACTTACCTTTAACCAGAAACAATGACTTAGCTTACTCAGTTCTAAGGCTTGTGTGTGTATGTTCAGTTGGTATCCATTACTGTTTACCCGACCAAGTTCCCCCCCGAATGATGTCTCTCCTCTGTCCGGAGGTACAGTCTTCGTACCTGCACATCACGACATGATACCGGCAATCATATGCTCATAACAAGGTAAAAACATCTCACAAGTTAGATTAACATTATTCCATAACTGTATGAAACATTTAATCAAAACTAAATCATTTAGAAGTAACATTCAAACGAAACCATCATTTAAACAGGACTCATTAAATAACGAGATCATTCATGTTTTATTCATCATCAAGATTCAAACATTACATTCAATTGCCCTATACAATAGTAGCTATAATATCGGGATGTAACATACTTCCCCCCTTAGGAATCATCGTCCCCGATGAACTAAGGTATTATTCAAAAAGCATAAAAACATGACTCTACATTTATTCTACACTCTTGAAAGTTTCAAGAATGTTTAATTGGCGTAATCTGGACATCAACTTGTCCATCACTCATGGCAGTGTTCTTCCTGTGCTGAAACATGGCCTTTTGAGTAGGTAGTGAATTGCCTTGCTGGGTACCAGAAGTTTTGTTAGGGCATTCATTTGCATAATGATTACCTCTACAAATAAAGCATCCTGCTCTTGGTCCTCTTTTCTCTATGATTTCCCCAGTCTTATTGTCACCTTCACTGAATTTTCTAATATCATTATACCTGGAGTTGTCTCTTTTCCAGTCTTTTCTGAATTCCTTCTCATTGAAGCGAGATCTCTTCCCCTTTTTCCTTGCTGCATCTTGCGCAAATTCTTCTTTCTTGGGAGTAATCTTGTCAGAGACTTCAGTTTGCTTCTTTTGTTCTTCTCCTTCATACTGATTGGAGTCTGCCTTAAGCTTCTGTTCCCGCTTAATGGCTTTTTCATACACAAGATCCATTGTGGTCGGTCCATGCATATCGACTTCACCTCCAATATTTTTGTTCAGTCCCAAGATGAATTTCCTGATCCGGAATCGTTCATCTTTATGATAGATAGGAACATATCGAAGAAGCCGAGTAAATTTCTCCCAGTACTCGTTGACTGACATGGTCCCTTGCCTCAATTCTTGGAAATCAGAAAGTTTTTCGTCATAATAGAGTTGTGGCAACCACCGCTTGCGGAAAATTTCAACGAACTCCTCCCAAGTCAGCTTCCAGGAGTTTATATCCAATTCCAGTTTCTTGTTTATCCACCAGTTGGAGGCTTCTCCTGCTAATTGATAAGCACCCCAAGCTGCTTTAGTAACTTCGTCATAATTTCTTATGTCAAAGTACTTTTCCATTTGTACTAACCACACTTCAGCTTCGTCACCTCCTGCACTTCCATCAAATTTTGGAGGGTATACCTTCTTCATATCCTTTGTTAACTCAGTGGACACTTGTTTCTTCTTCTTCTCAATAGACGGAGTTGGAGATTTCTCCTTCTTGTGGTTGTGATTAATGCCTTCTCCATGCGAAGAACTTTCCTCTTCATTATTGGTGACAGGTATCTCGACTGCTTTTGCCTTTTCAAGGTTGGACAATCTCGCCAGAATCTGTTCCAGCTTTGCTTCTATTCCTGTTGGTTCTTGTTCCTCTTCACGACTTGTTCCAGGAATATTTCTCGTCCTCTCATACACTTTCACCATGATTTAAAAGTTCACTTTAACCTGAACGTTTCATATAAGTTAGGCTAATTATACTTTTAGCTATCCTTCGGAAAACATATAAGCATACATTCACAAGATTTTCATTCAAGTTTTGGTTTACCACTTTCGCTTATTGACTATAATACTTTGCATATTCGCTCAATTGAACATTTCAAGTATAATCATGGTTTGTTTGCTAAACTGAAATACCCTTTTCAGGATTCTAAGCAACTACTTGTTCATAAATCAAAATCTTGTAAGTCAAGTTTTCCAAAACGTTGATTTCTTGATGAGTTTATCCACTTAGAACATTATGTTAGTTCTACTAACATAATCAGATTGATCTGTTTCGTGTTCTATCATTTTCCTCTAGAATCTAAAGAGAGTATGTATGTTCTACCAATGATGATTTCCGATCTTCATTTTCTGGTATACTGGACATTACCTTGCCACATTCCGTGCAGCTTCTTACTCTATCTTTTTCTAGGTTATAGTGGTTTCTCATCCGACAATTTCCGTTGTCGTTCCGATGTCTTAACTTGACATTAATTCTCTTGTTTCATTCTCAAATTCTCATAGACTCAAAGCTGTTCTATACGGAATCCAAAAGTTTTTGACTCTTTATAACTATAGTCTACAACTATTAAAAGTTGTCACATTCCTTCTCATTCCTTGGAGTCATATAACTATTTCGTTGGATAAAGGTATAACCTGGTTATTCATTCTAACCTTTCTGCCTAACCTAATTGCATATATTTCCGCAATTCTAGGTGACATTTGTTGGTTTAGGAGTTCCTTTTGGGTTTAACTCTTAAATCGTTCCAATTTACACAAGTTACTAAGGATCTCATTTTTCCTTTTCGCTTCTCCAAGTTCTTTTCTCTTGCCGTTGTGGCACAAGAACTTTGCAACCGTTATCTTTTGATAAGGTTTACGCATTGTTGCGCAATGAGCTCATAGGTTTCAGTGCAGAACCTGGTAGCTCTGATACCACATGTTACGACCCAATTCTGCGTAAATTAAAAACTTTCCCATTTTCACTTTAAACATGTAAAAGTAACATATAACAAAGATATTACAATAAATTTCTTCCTTTCTTTATTGATAAACATGTACAAGTTACAATATGTTTCCTCATGAATTTCATTTTCATTGCAAATATAAATCAGAGTTAGAAAGGAATACAGTTACATACATAGCTCGTAAGCTTTTGCACAAATAGAAGTAAGAAGGTCCAGGAATCCGTCCTTTCAAATCTTGGTACATCGGCCGCTTCGCTGTGGAGGAGAAACATCACTTTCGAGGCGCTTTTCCGCCAATACGGACTTATAATGCGGTCCCCATACGATCATTTGCAATGGCTTGACACCTCCGCCGAAGAAGAGATTGGTAGGGTATCCTTTAACGATTACCAACTGAGCATAGTGCTGTGTCCTACTCAACTAGAACCTTGCTATTTCACAATCTCGATCTAGTACTCGGATCACAATGAACTGACAGTGTAGTCTCAACTATCTCACAACTAGGTGGACGTTGTACCTTTCACTACTTTGGCCAAAGTATTCTCATTCAGTACTTCGAATGAAGGTCATCTATCATAAACACTACTCAGGGCCGATTTGACTTAAGGCTTCCTTACTCTACGCATAGGTTTGTCCTTCAATGGGTGAATCCGTCATCCCAGACATCCTACAATCATACGAACCTACTAGAAATGAAAACAGTGTTCGAGAGTCTTGTACCAATTCCTCCTAACTAGGAATTCTTTATCCTAGGAGTACTAAACTTGTCTCAGTTATCCTAATAACTTAAGCTAAAAGACTTCACTTGATTCTGCCATCATTTCGATCCTAGTAGATAAATATTACGTCTACGTATTCTCCATATATGGAGATCATACACAACATGCAATAACCATTCAAAATGCAAATAAACCCTTCCCTTTTATCTTTTCCATTATTTCGTTTTAATGCAAGAGAAATAATCTAATCCCTTAAGCACTTTATCCAAATAATCCCTTTTTCACAATTTCCCCTATTCATTGAATCCTTTACACATTTTCTCCTTTATTGCATTGCTTTTATTCATCGAATTGGTTCTTTCCTATTAAAGCTAATAGAAAGCAACGATCACAAGACGCAAAATAAACAACACTTAACAAAGGTTATATAATAGGAAGATTCATGCCTGATTTTAAAGCTTCTCCTTCCAGACTTGCTCTTTTAAATTCTTCTTCAAATAAGCCTCCGTAGTTTCAGCTAAATATGGCTTCTTTTATGGAAGTATTTCTCTCTATAGAGAACTCCTATATCTCTGTCTCACAGACGTGTTTCCACCACTCAATTCCTACTCAGCTATACAAATATCTCACTCTGAACTAAATATGATTCAATCACTGTAACTGGTAATTGCTGGTAATAATGCACTGAATTTATCAAACTAAACAATATAGGAAACTTAAGCAGTATAATGTAATGGATATGGAATAAAATAGTAAACTCAGATTGCTCCCAAGGTGTGTTCACAATGAATGGAAGGGCGTCATTATATAGGCTCGAAATGCAACAGATTTCCTCTTATGAAGGCATGCAAATTGACAACATTGTGCCCAGAAACAGTCAAAAGACACTTGGCGAGTTTCTCAAACCTTTAGTCATCAATTTGAAGGTGATTCGACCTCCATGTTTGACAGCAGCAAAGCTTATTTCAATTTGAATTCGTTCAGTTTGTTAAAACGTGACAGCGCTTGTTCTCACGCGTTTTTTCAGCTAGGTTATTTGCCAAGTTTTATTGAAGACTTTTTCCTTGCTCTAATGGCGTCCAGATTTCATTTTATTCACCAAGCAAGAGATAAATCGGCCATTTTCAACTGTCCGGCCCTAGTCGCGCGAATTTCCTGCGCGTTTTTCATTTTACCTTCTGCATTTTCGCGTTTTTCTTCTTTATTTCGCTTTGATAAAACTTTAATATTTTAATAGATTTTTCAAAGTAAATATGGCGCATATATGCAGGCTCATATTTGAAGATTAACACTTCAAAGAATACATTCTAGAAAAATTCGCGTTTTCTTATCAATTCGTGATTTTTATGAAATCCGCGATTTTTAATTTCTTCCCAGATTTGGCATTCGTGCTTTACAATGTTTTACTTTTATTTCATTTGATTTTGACTAATCTTTTATTTAAATATATTTGTTTATTATATTAAAATACTTACATAATATAGTTTATGCATAATTATTTAAATTATCAATTTAAATAATATTGTATACATTTTAAACTATATTATATTAATATTTTAATATAATATTAAATATATTGAAATACTTAACATTATATTAATACATATATATTCATTTATATTATACATTAAACATGTAAATTAATATATATGTATTCGTATAATTTCAGAGACAAGATATCATTATAATATCAAATTCATTTATCTTGTTAGCCGTGGGTATGTATACTTGTATATATATCTGTATATATACTACATGTATAAGTATCCATAAATACATTTATATCGACACATACGTATGGCATATCCATCTGCTTAATACGTTTGTATCGACATGAACGTACTTATGGGTACTTGTACATATCGTATTCGTATGTACAAATACACATATCCACCTCTAACCAGAACTTATCAGTTATAAGGTTATATTGGCATGCATCACTTGTTTACACATTCAGAAGAAGACACGACTCCTAATGATACGAGACAAGCCTACGGATGACTTACCTTTAACCAGAAACAATGACTTAGCTTACTCAGTTCTAAGGCTTGTGTGTGTATGTTCAGTTGGTATCCATTACTGTTTACCCGACCAAGTTCCTCCCCGAATGATGTCTCTCCTCTGTCCGGAGGTACAGTCTTCGTACCTGCACATCACGACATGATACCGGCAATCATATGCTCATAACAAGGTAAAAACATCTCACAAGTTAGATTAACATTATTCCATAACTGTATGAAACATTTAATCAAAACTAAATCATTTAGAAGTAACATTCAAACGAAACCATCATTTAAACAGGACTCATTAAATAACGAGATCATTCATGTTTTATTCATCATCAAGATTCAAACATTACATTCAATTGCCCTATACAATAGTAGCTATAATATCGGGATGTAACATAACTCTTCTTGTAGTGGTTTTGGAGTGTTTTTGGAGTGCTTTTTAGAGATTTATAGCTTGCTGGTTGTACCATTCCTACATAGGCCAAACCAACGTTTTTGTTCCTGTTGAGTTGAGGAGGGCATATCATTTTGTGGGTATTGAAGCATCTTATTCTACTTCCTTGAGCGCCCCCTCATGCCAAATTGCAGATTTTTTGAAAGTGTGTGATTTTTCCTAGCCGGTCACCCCTCCTTGTTGGCCGTACCATTTGAGCGTGCTGGTGCATTGGGAGTTGTGTACATTTCCGCCTCTTTTCCTTGCTATTCTTTCTGTTGTGGAGGTGCCTAGACCTTGCTATTACCTTGCAGGCATCTTGGGAGAGTTCTATGGTGATTTGATGAAGTTATGATCTTTTGGTAGTTTGCTGGTTGGTGTTTCAGATTGCTGCAACACCTTTATTAGACCTGCAATTTTATATCAGACCTGTAGCAACAGCGTTCCAGACCTCCTGCAGTCCTTTGGGGGTCATTCAATTGAGGTATAATTGATATATATTGTTGGAGAATACTTAATTTCATGTTGGGGTTCCATTTTGGGGCGTTGTGCCAAGATTTCCTTAGTATTTTCACATTTTAGCAACAGTATATGACATTCTGAAAATTGATTGTAATGAGCTCATTGTAACATTGTTTGGTAGTAACTAATGTTTAAACCATAGATGAAAAAATGGCAGAAAAATCGCAAAAATCGCGAGTAATCGCGTGCAGGAAGAGGAGGCGAGTAAATCGCGTGTTTACTCGCAGCCGCTTTATGAGAAAAAATCGCAGCGTTTTTTACTGTTCGACTTGCCAAAACGCGTGGGTTTTGAGACAAAAACGCGCTGTAAATAGGTATATAACTGGGCGAACAGAGACTAGAAAGATTTTATTTCATTTCAAACCCTAAGCAACGCGATTTGAAGGCGGGAAGACGACGCGTGCGAGCACCGGAGGACGCGAATGAGGGTTTAGGTTTAAAGCACAAAAAAAGTGAAAAACCAAAGAGTAGGTCGCACGACTAGGGCACACGATCACACACAGACAGGCACTTTTTTGAATTTTTTATTTCGCCATTTCCAAAATACGCTATTTCTCTGCAAGTCAAAATGATTAAACGTGATTTTTTTAATATATTTTTATTCTGGCAATGTTTATTACACGATTTTCATTGAGTCTATTTTTTTAATTTATTTTTAATCTCATGATTTTCATTGAATCGGGTTTTTTAATTTATTTTTAATCTATCTATATTTTACTTACAAATTTGCAATATAAAGTTTTCATATGAGTAATTTATAATTTTATTATTATATGAGTAATTTAATAATTTTTATTTTTATTTTTATATGAGTAATTTATAATTTTATGAGTGATTTATTATTTTATATGAATAATTTATAATTTTAATTTTTATGAGTAATTTATAATTTTATATGCGATTTTGAATCCAAGTTTTGATATATATGAGTTGCAAAATATAATAATATTAAATTTTAATTACATTAAGTTATTAACTTATAGTTTATTTATTATCTAGTTTTGATCCAAATTTTGGTATATAGTTATAAATAATAAATATAAAATATAAAATAAGATATTCAAGACAAAATGTATAAAATTATAAATTACTCAAAAAATAAAATTAATTTATTATGATGTGTCTTATTATGATGAAATCAGTAATCTGTGATATGCTCTAAAAATTTAGTTTATATGTGTTTTTTAAGAATATTTTTAAAAATTGTGTATTTTCAAATGTTCGATAAATTTGCCAAGTTATTGCCGAGTTTTTCCCCGAGTTTTTGCCAAGTCCCGAGTTTTTAAAATTTTTGGGTCTGTCGAGTTATTGCTGAGTCCGAGTTTTTCAACTATGGTTTAAACACTATTCAACACAAAGGAATTATGAATTGGGCTTAGAGCATGGAGAGGACTGCAGGAGTTAGCGCGCGTGGAGGGAGTTCAAAATCTGCTGCCGGAGAGGAAGACTCAGAGGAAGGCGATGGAGATCCAGGAGGACGCGTTGGCGGTTGGGCTTTGTTCAGGGTTGGCCTGGAACTGCCGACTGTGGCAGTGTTCGTGGGAGAGGGAGATGCTGAAGGTGAAGGGTTTGGTGAAGTTGCGGAGGCTGAAGGTTTTTGCGCTTGGTTTGATGAGTGCGGCTTCCGCCCTCTCCTTCTATTACGGGGGCAGCTCCTTTGGGAGGACTGTTGGCTAGGGTGTGCCGTGGGCTTGGGGCCTGTGTGTGTTGGACCCTCTTCTCTGGGGGTTTCTTTCACCATTTTTTTCTGGGTTGGCTCTATTTTGAAGGGGGGATATTTCCTTTTTGTGGGTTTAACCCTGTTTGAGGGTTTCCTGCTGGAATGGTTTGGTCCTTGTCTGATGTTGCATGCTGGAGTGTTTGTTTTGGCTGCTGCTAGAAACGTTCTTTCTAGGGGTAGGGCTCTGTCTTGGGTGAACATTGTGAGGATTCTGAAGCTGTTTGGAGAGCCACGGTGTTGTCTTGATTCAAATCTTGCGGTTGTACCAGCTAGGTTGGCTTTTTCTGATGCTTGTTTCCTCTCGTTTTCCTTGGTGGTGCTTCTTTCCCTTGGTTATGTTTTCTTGCTGCAGTCAAGCGGTTGCTCTGCTCGGAGTGGCTCCAGTTTTTCTTGTGACTGTGGCCTTACTAGGCTTGGTGATGCTGCCTCTTGTTCTTTTATAGGCATCTTGCTTCTTGTGGCGGCTGTGAGTAATTTTTGGTTGGAGGTTCCTCTCCAAGTTTGTTTGTGCAAGGGTTTGAATGTTTATTGGTGGCTCTTTCTCAACCCCTGCTACTTTTGGTCATGGACCTTCCCTGTTTTGTTGGAAGAGATTTGGTTATGGGAGAAGATTTTTAAGACCCCTGTGTGTTTCAAAGATGTTATGTTGTTCAAGGTTTCTTTAGTCCATTCTTTACTTTTTGGTCTAAAGTCTTCTATAGACATGAGGACTCAAACTGGAAGTAAAGATCTTTGCTGTCAGTTTTTCGTTTTCTCTATTGTTAATCCTATGGAGGTGGATGCTTCTTCTATAGAGGTGGAGAAGGTGTGCAGGGGAGAGGCGGTTTGCTGGTGCTGGGGGTGGTATTCTTTCTTTCTTCACTCGTTTTCTTCTATAGCTCATTCTATTGAGGTGAATGCCTCTTCTATTGAGGTGGAGAGGGGTTGCTTGGGAGAAGAGAGGTGTTGGAGTAAGGATGCTTCACTTATGGAGATGGTGAAGGGCTGCAAGGAAGTTGCTGATTGTAGCTTTTGGGGGTTGTTTGATGCTCTGAGTTGTTTGGCCCGTGGCTGCCTTATGGTGGAGACCTTTAGTATTGGTTATGGGACCCATGTAAAACCCATGTTTCAGGTTATGGGAGCCTTGTGCAATAGTGGTGACTTTTCCTATAGAGGTGGAAAGAGTGTTTTGCTGGGCTTAGAAATTTCTGCAGGTGGAGCTTTGTCCCTGATCTATGATTTGCTTGTAATATTCTTGGGTTCAAGGTCCTTGTCAAAACTTGGTTGTCCAATGGGTTGTAGTGGGTTGTTGGTCCCGTCAAAACCAACGAGGTCAAGATTCATGTAATTCTTGGTTTTTTCTGGGCAGCCCGCTGGCTTTTGGCTGGTTGTGTGCTTGCTATTTCCCTGTTGCTGCTAGTTGGCTTTGAATCTATCTTTAGAGCAGCTTGTTCTTCTTTGGGTGGGTCTTGGGTCCCCTTAAAACCTAATGGTTTCAGGTCCATTCAAAACCTGTTTCTCCACTAATCAAAAACATTGTTTGGTAGTACCATTGGTGATTTGCTCTTTTGATTATTGCTACTCACCCCACTAAACAAGTGGCGCTCCTGTTGAATAAGTGGTTGAGCTTTCTTTACTTTCATATTATGCCCGTTGAATAAGCAGTTGAGCTTTCTTTACTTTCATGTTATGCCTGTTGAATAAGCGGTTGAGTTTTCTTTACTTTCATTTTATGCCCATTGAATAAGTGGAGGATCTTTCATTTGCTTGGTTGAGTAGCTGCCAACGCTTTCTTTTCTAGTTGTAATTCCCGCTGAGTAAGTGGAGGTTTCATTTCATGCTTTGGAGATTTCATAATTACCCCATTGAACATGTGGTTTCTTACATAAGCACTTAATTGTAAGTCTTAACACTGTATGCTCTCACCTTGCCCACATCTAGATTTGGGTGATTAGAAAGTGGAAGGTATTTTCTTTCAGTTGATTACTAATTAGCACTCACCCCATTGAACAAGTGGATGCTTTCAGTTAATGCAATGTACACCTTACCACCGTATGCTTTCACCATGCCTACATCGGGATCTGGGTGATCAAAAAGTGGAAGGTAGCTTTATTCAGTTGATTATCATTGTTATTTTGGCTAATGCTAACTGGTGCAAATTTGAAAAAAATAGGGTGGATATTACAATGGTATCAGAGCTGGTCATCCTGCCAACTTGTTCCTCACATTGTTTGAACTGCTAAAAATTATCTAAGTGATAGAGATATCAGATACTATAACAATGAGTAGAAGAGACAGTTTTTTCAGACTCCTCCAATTCCAGTCGAGGAAACCTTCTCAGAAGTTCTCAGAGCCCGCCAGTAGTGAAATATGCCCCTTAAAATTTTCTTGATTTTCAATAACAAATACATTGTAACCAAGCACCCGTTAAGGTTAGTTTAACCCAAAACGTTGCATGAAAGAACTCTAACCAAGAATGCGCCCTAAAACCACTTAAGGAGGAGGGGCGGGCATATGGTCAGAGGATCCCTAGGATCTATTGAATCAAAGATTACAAAGATTAGAACTAAAAGAGAGAGACTAAACTCAACACCAAGAATGTGCACTCAAGATCCTTTAACAGGCGAGGTGCTAACATATGGTGGAGTGCTAATTGCTGAATTGAAAGTACTTAGGCAGATAACCAGCCATAAGAGAATTTCCACACTACCACCAAACAGTCGGGGGAAAAGACTACAATTAAAACACTTTGTCTGCTGCGGCAGGCATCCACTTAAGAGTGGGGATTCACCACTTGACAGTGGGTATAAGAAGAGAATTAGTAAGTTCTTTTTTCCACATTGGCGGTAAACCATCCAGGGGTTACAATGTGATAATTAAACACGAATAAGCAACAACTAAATAGACTGAAACAGTACTACTGTTATTACCTTTACAAAATGAGAAAGAGTTGCAAATTACATGAGGATTACAATAGTTTTGAAGCACAAAGAAGTTGGATGATCCCACATTAGATAACTATCCAACTTATTGAAGAAAGAACTGAAAACTCAAACTGAAGCAAGTCTGATATAAAAATCTGCAAACTGAAAATGAATTACCAGCAAACTGTAGCACACCAATTTGTTCATAACTTCATCCTATCTTCACCAATTGACATGGAATCAATTGCAGTAGCTTCTAGGAGTAAAGGCGCCCCTGTTCAAACACAAAAAATGCTCTAAAGCTTCCATATTTATTAATGCACGCATCCCAATATCATTCTGGAAATGTACGGCCTTCAAGAGGTGCGATTTTCTCTTTAAAAATCAGAAACACATTAATAAAATCTGAAACCTCTTGGAGAGGGTCGCCCAAGGCTTAAAATCATATAGATAAAATACCCATATGGGAATAGAATTTACCCAAGGAGCTGCAATCAAAAACGTCCTTCAGCCATGACTGAACCAGCAAGCTCGAAACTAAAAATAACATCAGAATTCTTCTACAATGAAGCTTAATGTGCACTTCTGAATGAAGCACACTCTCAATCCACCATCTAGGGAACCATAGTTTTAGGCCCGAAGAATGGAGACAAATTTCTAAGCTTTCCCTTAGATAGATTCTGGATTTCAAACCAGCAGCATAACTTTACAATATTTCCAAAGATAATCAGCTCTTCAAACAACAACAATATATAAGTTTCAATTGGCAAATGAAGCAACAAGAGACTCTTCAAATTCCAAGAAGTTGAATCACTTCAAATTCCAAAAGGGACGCCACTTTAAGCATTTCACTTTTTGAAATATAAAATATTAATCAACCTCTTTTAGGCGTCCAACTTCACTTTGCAACAATAAAGCATTTAATAATTCATTAAATGCACCATTGACCCCTTAATGACCCCCTTTTAAAAACAACATGAAGTGATCATTCCTAGGCATGGGGGTACAACTGAGAAACATAAAAATGACTAAGTATAAAACTTAATCCATGGAGATAATCAAAGCCAAACTGAAACTGAAGGATAGGAAGATGACTTGAGCTGAATTGCTGATGATGCTACTGCCAAAATTAAACTTACTAAAAATAGCCAACTTCTATAAATAGTAAGTTCACATCAAAACAACAGAAAGCCAAACTGAACATTGAACTGCAAAGGATTGAACTGCTGCTAGACAGATACTGCCAAAAGATAGACTTGCTACAAAATAGCGAACTGCTATAAATAGTAAGTCTGCACAACAACCTCAGAACGCCAACTGAGCAGTATTTGAAAGAGGAAACCCTAATTTTCTGTCTCAGCTTAGCCTACGGATTTCCGGAAATAGGCTAAATCCAAATGAAGAGTGTAGGGCCAAAATGGGGATATTACAGTCCGCCCTTCCCAAAATTGCTTGTCCTCAAGCAATGCCACCACACTCCAAGGAAACAATTTGATCCTTACCATGCCAAATAGGATCCCAGGGTCCCAAATCATCCTAGGAGAAGGATAGCACCAACTGATGTAAGCACTGCACTGCTGGATGCCAACACAAGAAATCACCAGATTAAAATTAAATTGAAACATCATGGGAATAAATTCTAGAAGACCATCATTGGCTTCATCATCTTCAACTGTTGAATAGAAAACCCAAGTGATTCTTGGATTCCAAATCATCCTTAGGAACACTGATCCTCTAATCCGCTACGCTACTCTGATTAAAACAACTGAATACTCAAAGTGGATCAACATGTCACGATCCACAAAAGACAATGCACCAAATTGGTCAGTGCCTGGGTCCCATATTAGTCTATAGGACCTCCAAATCTTGCTGTCATAATTCAGATCAGCAACAAAAATATTTTCAAACATGCCTCTAAACCAATGCCAAACCAAGAGCAACGCTCCACACTCCATCCCTATCCAAGAGGATGCACAATGCTTCCTTTGAAGCAAACTGATTTCACTAAAAGAACTCCAAGAAATATTCACATGTCTCACATCAAGAGTCTCAATTTGACGAATCAAATCAGCCAATAACTCGCTGTCCCAAAATGTAATGTATGAGTTGGTACCACAAAATTCACTGTCAACCATCAATGAACAACCCATACTTGAACTTTGACCATACGAAAACATTCCCTTGCTTATTTGTGGCAGAAATTCAGTCCAAATAGGAGGTGGAGAGGCCAGGAAATGAAGTAACCAGCTTCCTAAGAGGTCTGAAATAATCATCTTGAGATCTGATTTTTGGAAAATCAGCATCCAAGAAGACAAGCAGCAGCTACAACAAAAGAATTTTCCATCAAAATGAGCTTAACTGCTCATGAACCAAGCTGGTGGCACCTTTAGCAAGAGACCCCATGTCACCACAAACCAACTTCTGGTCATATTTCCTTCCCAGAACACCAATGTATGATCAGAAATAAAGAGCCAATGACATAGAAAGAACGGAGCAGCAAACCTAGAACAAAATTTTTGACACTTATTTCTCCATCCAACCTTCTTTTTAAGCATTCCATTCTTCAAAAGAAAATGCTTGAGATCCCAAATACTGATTTTCAATTGAAGACATTTTCCAACACCTAAGCAAATGGTCACAACTACATTCTGACTTTTATATGCTGGTCTATCTATTTTAAAATTACCTTCTTCCCAAGTAATGCCAGGATCCCAAACTAACAACCATGAAGAACTACTTCTCAAACTGAGAACTGCTCTCACGTGAATCCTTTGATTTGCTCGTTCCATCTGAATTGCCACTTCTTGAAGCTCCAAGAAGTATTCAACCAACCTTTGTTTGTTGAAGAGATCAGATCGAAAATCTTGTGATGACTTGCAGGAAAGATTCCATGAATCCTTCATCAAATACAATTCTGAAATCTATCACTCTAAGAGAAGATGGTGATGAACTAAAATCTGACAAGAGCCTCACAAGCATCCTTATCAAATAATGAATTAAACCTTCATCAACATGCCAATCATCTCTCTGTTGATGAACGATAAGAATGTCTTCATTTCTTTGTAATCCAAGAGTTACCAATTCTTGTTGAATGGTTGCACTAGGAACAGCAGTAGATTCAACTTCGTGCAACTCACGTATTAACTCTCCAATGCTGGAAGACAAACTCAAATCCCCTTCTTCAGTAATCTTTGAAGCAATTTCTTCATCATTTTCAAAAAGATGATTTACATAAACCTTACTAGCACCTTTTTCATACAAGAGATTGTCAAAAGCTTGAAAAACTTGAGAATTTGAATGCTTTGGTCTCTTAGGATAGCATTCCAAATCATATGTTTCTTGTATGAGATCAAGCTCATCAAGAATTTCTTGAAGCTCCTCTGGTCTTCTTTTGTTTTCTTGCTCCCATGAATATTGAACAACAAAAATCTGATTCTCTACTTCAATTAGAGTCTCATGCACTTCTTGCAACTTTGCTTTGGTAAGCTCATTCCACTCCAAAGCCTTGTCAGCAATATTGGCCACTATGTCTTTGTCTTGAATGATGTGCAAAAGACTAGATTTAATTTCCTCTAAGGCAAATTTAATGGATTTCATATCATCAATAGAAATGCAACACACAACTTTTCCCCTAGGCACATCATGAAACAAATGCTCTACTTGCCTATGAATTCTATCAAGTTTTGACAAAACTTGAATACCATTATCAGCAATGTGTGAACTTGAGCTGCAATCTTCATATGCTGACTGAGATGATGTAGAACCCCTTTGATGGATAAAGATTTCAAAAATGGTTTGAGTTGTACTCCTCAACTTGTCTCGCATGTGATGAACACTCTTCATCATTCCATCCATAGTGCCTTCCAATTCCTTAGCTTTTTGCCTTAGCTTGATTTCAGGTGAAGAGAAATCTGTCTTATAACTACTAGAAGCTTCACCTTCCATGTTGTCTTCTACACATGAATCAAAAGAATTGATCAAATCAACTTTGAAGTAGGAAGTGACTTCAGCTTCCTCTTTCTTCTTCTCCTCCTTGTCTTGACTTTCAAACTAGCGTTCTCTAGAATTGTGAAGAAGCAAATTGCTGATTGAACACATATCTTCAACTAACCAAACTTCTCCTTCATTTGGATCTGCATTTATGGTCTCTTCATGCATCTTCGTTTCAACTTTTGTTTCCAAAAGTTCTTTCTTGGAATCTTCAATATGAGGTTTCCTAACACAAGTCAACTCACTGTTCTCCTTTGTAGAAAACAAGAGTACCTCACTAGTCTTCAAGGCTTCCACTAATACATTACATTCTTCTACAGAATGCTTGGGTAAGTACAAATTCGCGGATACCCCTTGAACTTTTGCAATGTCTTCAAAGGGATTCCAACTTTCAACCTCCTCTTCAGCTTCAGAAATATCTTCTCGATTGTCAACAGTCTTCTTCAAAAGTGGTTTCAATTTATCTTCACATTGACTGAAAATTTCTTTAACTAACAAATCAGCAGTGGGAGAAATCTGTTCTTCACGTTTGTAAGCATCTAAGAGAAGGGTTTGTACACTTTCAGGAAGACTATCAACTTCTTTAATTGTAGAGATTAGAACATTCATGACAGCTGCAAGCATACTCTCTTCTTGCTCACTCCAGGTCGATGTGAAAAGATAATTAAACAAGTGATAAATCTGATTCTCCATCTCTAATTCTATCAATAAGATGCAAGCACTAACTTCAGAATTTTTTTTTAAAACAGCTGCTCTTCTTGGAAACAAGCTACTACCAGTTTCATCCAAATCTTGAAAACTGTCCACTATCATATTCAATATGATCTTCATAGTTTCGTCATCATAGGGCAACTGGGGAATTACAATTCTTATTATCTCCATGAAACAAGAAGAAATCAACAGCTTGGTTTCTTCATCAGGATGCCCCAACCAATAGGGCTGATTCAAGGAATTCACTGCAGGAGCTAGTGCCAACTACGTTTTCTCTGAAGGTGATGGCTTCACTTGTCTCAAACATTTCTCTAACAAATGAAGAATGTTCTCTTCATTTTCTCTAGACTGAAATTCTTTGTCAAACCTCTTTCCATCCATATACAGTGCCTCTGCCATACCCATCTCTTCATCAGTAGTCATGCCTTAATCTGACAACTTTGTTTCTCAAATCTTAAAGAAACTGTGCCAACTTCTGGAAACCACAAGGAGCTGAACTAGAATTTGTTCTGACTTTGGGTGTAGTACCAGAGATCACTATAACTCATCTGCCACATGAAGCATTGATCCACAGGATGGCAGGATCTTCTGCTCTGATACCACTGAAATATGCCCCTTAAAATTTTCTTGATTTTCAATAACAAATACAATGTAACCAAGCACCCGTTAAGGTTAGTTTAACCCAAAACGTTGCATGAAAGAACTCTAACCAAGAATGCGCCCTAAAACCACTTAAGGAGGAGGGGCGGGCATATGTGTAAGAGACCAGGTGTCTCTCAACCCGAACACTGCCTGAGAATACTAAGTTTGTTTGTATTTTCTATATTTTTTATTTTTTTTGTAGGTTTTTGCCAATAAAGAGAAATTGCGATTTTTCTCTAAAATACTATAAAATCCATAATAAATTCATAGACAATAAATTTGCATCAATAATACTCTCCAGATGAATGGGCATACATTGATTGATCTCCATAACTCATACAGTAAATTAAATCAAACATATAAGGGGAAAAACAATATTTTATTTAAGGGGAACCTGATTGCTTGCAGCCACCATCAATGAAGTAGTAAAGGTATGGCTGAGAAAATAGAGCCAACTACAGGTCCTCAAATCAACAACAAAACTCCAGAAACCCTAGGCGCTCAAGATGCAATAAGCAAAAGCTCGCAAAACAAGACGTCTGGCTGAGAGGAGATTGTACGGCCTTGCTGCTGTGTTTGTACAGCCTGTACCAGCAAAGAGGAATTTCGTACTATCTTGATATTCGTGCCAAATGCCAAACCAAACCTTGCCAATATAAGATTCGCCTTCTGGAAAGAGAATCTATCCAACCCTGAATGAAACCCCACTGTGAAACTATGTAACAACCTCTGAATGAAGTTATTCAATTGACAATCTTCAACTAGTATTGCACAGTCTCAGTATGCTTGATTTTGAAGAGGGAACATTCTTCAAAATCTGATGATCTGCAGAAACCCTGGTTTCTCAAACCCCAATGCTCTCCGAGAGAAGAATAAAGACAAATTAGAATAATCACATAATGAGTTCGATTTGCCTTTGAAAGAATATATATGTCCTCTAAAATTTGACTTTTCTCATTAAATCCATTAAAATGCGTTTAATAATAAATATTCGCCCTTTCCAATACTTAGGCTAATATTTAAATAAATGGCGCCCCTTTTATTTTAATGAGTATTAAACTCATTAAATATTAATTTTTTCCTTATAAAGTATTAAAAAAAATACTTTATAATTTGCCATTTAAATATTAACTTTAATATTTCATTAAAATGACTTTATATTATAAAGTCAAATTAATTATTCCTTCAATTATTATTAAATGCTTCTGATAACCCTTGTTTGCTCAACCAAACATCAAACCGGGTCAATACTGAGCTGACCAGCTAAACCAAGTGCCCTGCCCAAAATAGCAGCTCCCGCCTGCTTGACTTACTATAAATAGTAAGTATCTGAAAAACCTCTCTGAAAGAGTCTGCAAAGGCCCAAATCTGAATCAACTGCTGGAGTGATGTTCCCAACGCTGGATAACTGCCTCAAGTGATCCTCTAAACAAATCTGCCAGCCTACGAGGATCTGAATAATAGGCTAACCACTGTCACGACGGTACTGTCTAGGAAGGGGACATTACAATATGGGCAGAGGATCCCTAGGATCTACTGAATCAAAGATTACAAAGATTACAACTAAAAGAGAGAGACTAAACTCAACACCAAGAATGTGCACTCAAGATCTTTTAACAGGCGAGGTGCTAACATATGGTGGAGTGCTAATTGCTGAATTGAAAGTACTTAGGCGGATAACCAACCATAAGAGAATTTCCACACTACCACCAAACAGTGGGGGGAAAAGATTACAATTAAAACACTTCGTTTGCTGCGGCAGGCATCCACTTAAGAGTGGGGATTCACCACTTGACAGTGGGTATAAGAAGAGAATTAGTAAGTTCTTTTTTCCACACTGGCGGTAAACCATCCAGGGGTTACAATGTGATAATTAAACACGAATAAGTAGCAACTAAATAGGCTGAAACAATACTACTGTTATCAGCTTTACAAAATGAGAAAGAGTTGCAAATTACATGAGGATTACAATAGTTTTGAAGCACAAAGAAGCTGGATGATCCCACATTAGATAACTATCCAACTTATTGAAGAAAGAACTGAAAACTCAAATTGAAGCAAGTCTGATATAAAAATCTGCAAACTGAAAATGAATTACCAGCAAACTGTAGCACACCAATTTGTTCATAATTTCATCCTATCTTCACCAATTGACATGAAATCAATTGCAGCAGCTTCTAGGAGTAAAGGCGCCCCTGTTCAAACACAAAAACTGCTCCAAAGCCTCCATATTTATTAATGCACGCATCCCAATATCATTCTAGAAATGTACGGCTTTCAAGAGGGGCGATTTTCTCTTTAAAAATCAGAAACACATTAATAAAATCTGAAACCTCTTGGAGAGGGTCGCCCAAGGCTTAGAATCATATAGATAAAATACCCATATGGGAATAGAATTTACCCAAGGAGCTGCAATCAAAAACGTCCTTCAACCATGACTGAACCAACAAGCTCGAAACTGAAAATAACATCAGAATTCTTCTACAATGAAGCTCAATGTGCACTTTTGAATGAAGCACACTCTCAATCCACCATCTAGGGAACCATAGTTTCAGGCCCGAAGAATGGAGACAAATTGCTAAGCTTTCCCTTAGCCAGATTCTGGATTTCAAACCAGCAACATGACTTTACAATATTTCCAAAGATAATCAGCTCTTCAAACAATAGCAATATATAAGTTTCAATTGGCAAATGAAGCAACAAGAGACTCTTCAAATTCCAAGAAGTTGAATCACTTCAACTTCCAAAAGGGATGCCACTTTAAGCATTTCACTTTTTGAAATAATAAAATATTAATCAACCTCTTTGAGGTCAACTTCACTTTGCGGAACAATAAAGCATTTAATAATTCATTAAATGCACCATTGACCCCTTAATGACCCTTTTAAAAACAACATGAAGTGATCATTCCTATGGGGGTACAACTGAGAAATATAAAAATGACTAAGTATAAAACTTAATCCATGGAGATAACCTAAAGCCAAACCTGAAACTCAAGGATAGCAAGATGACTTGAGCTGAATCACTGATGATGTTAATGGCTAAAATTAGACTTACTAAAAATAGCCAACCGCTATATAAATAGTAAGTTCATACCAAAACAACAAAGCCAAACCTAACATTGAACTGCAAAGGATTGAACTGCTGCTAGACAGATACTGCCAAAAGATAGACTTGCTAAAAAATAGCGAACTGCTATAAATAGTAAGTCTGTACAACAACCTCAGAATGCCAACTGAGCAGTATGTGAAAGAGGAAACCCTAATTTTTTGTCTCAGCTTAGCCTACGGAATTCTGGAAATAGGCTAAATCCAAATGAAGAGTGTAGGGCCAAAACAGGGATATTACAAGTAGCCAGATGTTGTCAGTGATAGTTCAGTAGAGATGACAGCCGAAAGGGATAAGGGACCAGCCTAGCCAGAGAGTCCAGATACTAGAGCAAAGAGGAAGTTTGATGTCATGATGGACATGATGTCACAATTGTTGGCTAAGATGAGCCAGAATGTGACTCCTACACCTCAATGCCAAATTGGGGAAACTAATGCCTCAAATGTTAGCACTAATGGAAGACAAAGTGGTCGAACTGTTGAGTATGACTAGTGGATCCATTCCTAGACCCCTCCAACCTACCTTCACTCAAAGGGAGGAACCTCCAGTTGAGCAAGAAGCTCCAGTTTCCATGGTTGAGGAAGTGAGGAATAGCTATGCGGAGTATGTGACCCTTCCTGTCGAGATCTATGAGATTTTGTCATAGGAGCAATTCATGAACCAAAAGAATAAGAGAGGAGGTGGAAGATATGAGAACCATGGTCCTATGGCTCCATGGGACTATCAAGCCTTTGTGAAGGTAAATCTAGCACATTTTGATGGAAGTGACAAGTGCACCGCTAGAGCTTGGGTCCAAAAGTTAGACAATTATCTTTCATTGATGCCAATACCGGAGTTGGACACCATCAAATTTGTCACTCTCCATTTGCACGGAGCTTCCCATGAATGGTGGTATCACGGTTTGGTTACACATGGCCATAACCTTATTGATGTCTATGATGAGTTCACTAACAAACTCATTGAAAGATTTGATCTTAAGGATCTTGAGGTGAAATTCCGAGAGTTGGCCCAATTTAGACAACACAACTCTCTTGATGCATACATTTCTGAATTCCAAAGACTTTCTGTGATGGTGCCCAACATAACTAAAAGGAGACTTGTAGTCCTTTATTGAGGGAATGATGTAATGTCCCCTTTTTCTAGGTC
>VDFB02193972.1:0-24883 GCA_007258455.2 Sequoia sempervirens | reverse complement strand
TTTTATTTATTTAATTGTCCATTAATTTGTTATTTTCTTCTCACTTTTGAATTAAATTATTATTTAATGAAAAAGTCAACATGTCACATGCCCTCTATAATTAAATAATGTTTTCATTATTTAATTATTCATTTCCCTCTCAAATTAAATAATTTATAATTATTTGAATCTCTCCTACAACCTCTTTTTTTGTGCCAACCTCATTATTCATGTCAATCTTATCTCTTGACATCTCATTCAATTTCCACCCTTGATTGAATTATTTTATAATTCAATCTTAGCCATTCATTTCTTGTCATTGCCCTAATTTTTTCCTAACCCCATTTCATAGTGCAACTTTCATTCTTGGCCATTGATTGACATATCTTATTGACATTTAATCTCAACCCTTCATTGATATTTATATTTCTATAAAAGATGCCTATCATTGTCATTTCTATGAATCTTTATGCACAAGTACATGCTAATTAAGGACACAACTACTATCTTCAATATTTTTTCTATCATAGACATTAGGCTACTATTGCATACTCAAATCTGAGGGCATCAAGTACATTCAAGAAAAATGGAGAAGGACAATGGAGGTCAAGCAACCATGGCATAGGTAATATTTACTTTTTGTTGATGTTTCTATGTTGGATTGTACTCTATTGTTGGTTTAGGGATTTATAGGTTTAGTTTTGATGATTTATAACCTTAACTTGAATTTTACCCTAAATTACATTGGTGAACTTAACATGAAGCTAACCAAATCTTGCAATTTTTTTTGGAAATTTTGAATTTTTAGGTCTAGACCACAATCGCGATCTCAAACGATGCAATCGCCAAATGCCAATGCACCACAATCACTATCCGAAAAGTCGCAACTTTTCAAAATTTGGAAGCATCATTTTGTTGCATCTATTTTTTGGATTGTTTTGTTATTTTTGGTTTTTGGTTTTGGTTTTTATCATTTGACATCATTATTGCACCATATATTAGTTTCAATTTTTTTCAAAGTCAGTCGTATTTTTAATGTTTTTGCAGCTATAGGTCTGTTCACTGCAACTGATTAGGGCTTCACCAAATTTTTTGGTGACTTCACCATATTTGCACGACACATTTGACATTCTGGGAACCACAGTTTCCAGTTCCCACACCATATTTGCCAAAATCTAGTGAGCTGCATTTTCTAGTTACAACACCGTAATTGCCTGATTTTCAGAATCTTGCATTTTATTAGGAATTTTTAATTCATGTATTTTGCATTCAATAGTTTAAGAGTTTTTCTGTTACTGATATCTGATTTGCAGCATGTGGCATAGGTGGAAAGGAGGCATTTACATTTAGGTTTTTCTAACTTGTTTATCTTCTCTCATTTTGCAATATCTTTACACAATCATTTGGTTTAAAAATTAACTTGCATTATCACTCATTTGGCTTAAAATTTTACCACAACTTGCATTATCTCATTCATGGGTTTAAAATGAACACTACTTGCATATTCACTCATTGGTTTTAAAATTTACAACAATTTGCATATCACACTCATTTGGCTTAAAATTAACCTTGCATTTTCACACTCATTGGTTTTAAAATTAACAACAATTTTGCATCAAGTGTCTTTCCATTGTCTTCATTTTCTTGTGGTTTTATATTTTGTTTTGAGGTGTGTATGCTCTTCTCTCACACCATTTTGGTGATCTGGAGAATCAAAAACATCTCTTGAAATTTGAATTATCAACCACACATTTGGTTTTAATAAGGCTACTGAACAACATGCTAGTGTGAGTCAAGCACATTGTGTATGCTCTCTCCTCGCACCTTGAGTGATCTTGGAGATCAAAAACATTGTGTTTGTCTTGTTTTTTTTTTACCCCATTAGAGGGGCCTACAAAGTGAGACACATTCGTACGGAGAACTCCTTGGTGACTCCAACTATTTTTTCCCTTAGGTTGGTATATAAAAGGATAAGACTAAATGTCAAGTCTAATTACTATTAGCTTTCACCATACAATTCCATTCAGGAGGTACCTTTGCGTATAAGTTCCCCTAGTAGGAGTGGTTAAAGTCTTAAGTGGCTTACTGGACGCTCATGAGGTGGCATGTCCTCGAGTTGTGACTAAAAGACAAACTAGTTAGAGGCCACCCTTTTGATTGATTTTTGGTGGCATTCTTAGTGCAAGGGTGTAGCACCGCACCCCCAAGATTCTTACACTCAACATTTGGCTCCCTTAAGTGAGATGAGAATCCTTGGGTTAGTATAAGCTACTTGTCATACTTGTAACTTTCCAAGGAGAGGGTGATTTGGGTCATCCTTCCATTCTAGGAGGCCCCTATTTGTCCACTTTTGTAGACAAAAGGTGATACATAAGCCAAAAGGGTGTCCCTCCCTTGTATCAATGGAGATTCCTAGCATGGGCTAAGAGTGTGGTGTAGGAGCACCTTGTCAGGTTTAAGTCTTGATGAGGCAATTTTGGTTTCCTAGTGTAAGCTTAGCGATTTGATCATATTGAATATGTTTGAGTCTATTTTAGGTCCTAGGAGTTCTTAGTTGGGTTATTTTGCAATTATGGTTAAAAGTTGTCAATTCTTGCAAAATTGTCATATTGAAAAGTTGCAAAAATGCAAGAATGGGAATATGAAGAGTCAAGATCATGTAGAAGTTGATTAGTTAGTTGGGAAGTTAGAAATGGTTTTAATATGATAAATATGTAATGCCAACTCGAATTTGGGGGTTGGAGATGGATGGAAATTGTGAAGAAGAAGAACCCTTGTTTTTGTGCATTATTTTTTATTTTTTCCCATGTAGCAGAATTTTCTCTTGGTTTGTATGGATTGTATCTTTCATATAATGATCTAAAACTAGTTGGAGAATCTGAAAGAAACACATGTTATGGATTGGTACGGTACAATAATAGTCTGAAACCAATGGGAAAAGATGGATAAATGAGTCTAGTTTCATTTCATTTTTGTTTGATCTAATTTCATTAAGTTTTGAAAGAGTTATGACATTTGTGGTGAGAGCAGGCCTGTGATAAAACTAGGGTTTCCAACAAGCATTAAGGAAACTATATCTTTGTATTGCGCCATCCAAAAAAGCTCAAACTTGGTGAGAGTCTTCTTTGCATTTCTACACAAGGTTCTTACAAAGGAATTTGAATTATTTGATCATTTGGGAAAGATATGGAGGTTTTTTGTGTGTCTTTTCATAGTCAATATTGTCATAACCCTTGGTAAAATGAGGGTTTAACAAAATAATGCACTGTTGAGTCATTTGATGTAATGATCAATTGTATGCCATCAATATGCATGGTAAGTAGGACAACAAGTTGCAGGTTTTGTGACTGAAGGGTTGTTTGAAACTGATCTATTTGTATGGTTGAAGGTTTTTGAACCCCGACTCTACATCAATTGGTATCAAAGCTAGAAGACTTTGGAAAAGGAAGATTGTGTGTGTTGTCTTTTGCAGGTTGAGGAGAGAACCCGGATGCCAAGAGACTAGGTAAAGCGAGGAAACCTAGGTGAGGTGTCACAAAGAAAAGAGAAGCAAGGTGAAGAGACTTGCTTGGTAAAGAGGGAAGAATTGATGTGTTGGGGAGGTATTTGCAGGTTGAGGGTTCACAAAAGAGGAAAAAGAGAAGGAAAAAAAAATGGAAATTGACCAAGAGATAAAAGAGCTGAAGCAGGATATGGAAAGAATGGAAGAGAGATGGAAGATTGTGATGCAACAGTTTCAAAGTTGGCACTTATCAGTTAAGAGGAAGGTTACATGGCCTATTAGAAAGATTATTCAAAGGAGAAGACAAATGGGAGCAATAAAACTAGATGTGAAGGAACCTTTGTTGATAAAGGAAGATGATGAAAAAATCAAGCAAGCCAAAGTGATGATGGTAGAAGAAGAAGAGCACATGGAGGTTGCAGCCATTTTAGAATTTGAAGGTACCAAGACAAAAAATTTGGAGAATGATCAAATTTTGGAGGGAAATGATATTGAGTTGGTGTCAAAATTTGATATGTTGTGTGTCAAGGATGAATTGATTCTTGGAATTCAAAGTTGGTATAAAAGGTATGTTGATATGGTGTTTTCTTCAATATTTTCAAAGGAGGACAGTAGTCATTTAATTTTTTCCATATCAGTGGTTGGTAAACTTGAGCAAGCAACATACATAGGGGAAAAATATCAGATGGGAAAGGTGAAAAACAAAGGTGAACAAATCATAGTCACATTACGAGGGAACAAGAATAAGGATGGAATATACCATCTTCTCGTTGTAATTGCAACCTTAAGAAAGGGTAAACCTAGATTCAAGATGAAGCAAATTTTTGATGTATGTTTTCATGCATTTTCAGGTCCTCACTCAAGGGATTTGAGTTTCTTTTTGGTCGGGAGTATGGTGCAGGAGCACCTTGTCAGGTTTAAGCCTCCATGAGGCAATTTGGGTTTCCTAGTTTAATCTTAGTTATTTGATCATGTAATAAGGTCATTTAGACCATATTGAATATGTTTGAGTCTATTTTAGGTCCTAGGAGTTCATGGTTAGGTTATTTTTCAATTATGGTTAAAAGTTGTCAATTCTTGCAAAATTGTCATATTGAAAAGTTGCAAAAATGCAAGAATGGGAATATGAAGAGTCAAGATCATGTAGAAGTTGATTAGTTAGTTGGGAAGTTAGAAATAGTTTTAATATGATAAATATGTAATGCCAACTCAAATTTGGGGGTTGGAGATGGATGGAAATTGTGAAGAAGAAGAAACCCTTGTTTTTGTGCATTATTTTTGAATTTTTCTCATGTTGCAAATGTTCTCTTGGTTTGTATGGATTGTATCTTTCATATAATGATCTGAAACTGGTTGGAGAATCTGAAAGAAAAACATGGTACAGATTGGTATGGTACAATAATGGTCTAAAACCAGTGGTAAAAGATGGATAAATGAGTCTAGTTTCATTTCATTTTTGTTTGATCTAATTTCATTAAGTTTTGAAAGAGTTATGACATTTTTGGTTAGAGCAGGTTTTGTGA
The DNA here is from genome assembly GCA_007258455.2 of Sequoia sempervirens. Taxonomy (NCBI): domain Eukaryota; kingdom Viridiplantae; phylum Streptophyta; class Pinopsida; order Cupressales; family Cupressaceae; genus Sequoia; species Sequoia sempervirens. The sequence continues at coordinate 19,879 of VDFB02193972.1, read as the reverse complement.
TAAAACTAGGGTTTCCAACAAGCATTAAGGAAACTATATCTTTGTATTGCACCACCAAAAAGGCTCAAACTTGGTGAGTCTTCTTTACATTGTTGCACAAGGTTCTTACAAAGGAATTTGAATTATTTGATCATTTGGGAAAGATGTGGAGGTTTTTTGTGTCTTTTCATAGTAAATATTGTCATAACCCTTGGTGAAATGAGGGTTTAACAAAATAATGCATTATTGAGTTGTTTGATGTAATGATCATTTGTATGCTGTAGTGCCCTCCGTTTCGGTCGTCGTTGATGTTAAGTAAGTTGTTGTTGGTAATGTCATGATGATGTGGTGATTTTATTATTTAATTTAATTTTAAGGTTATGAAGTAACACTAATAATATGTTTGGATTTGATTAATAAAATTAATTTAATTATAAGGTTACCTGTTTCATTTGGAATTAAATAAAGAATTAGATTCAATGATAAAGGTCAATTTAATTATCGTTGGGAGTTAGTTATTTAAAATAGTCAGATTAAATGAGGAAAGGTAATTATCATTTAATGATTAAATTCAATTAATAAATTTAAAAGTGATAAAATATTAAAGAGGATTAAAATTTAAAATTGTACTTAAGTTTAAATAAATTACGGTAAAAATATTTATTGAATTATATTTTAATTAAAAGTTAATTATTTATGAAAATTTGTTTTAGTTAAAATTTAGAGTTAAGTGGAAGTAATTTAAAACAAAAGAAGTTATTGGTTGAAATTAAGTAAATAAATTTATAAAGTAATGATTAATTAAAGTGGGTAAATAAAAATTAGTTATTTTTGAAAATCTTTTACGGGGGAGAAAGAGGAGTTAGGGCGGTTGAACGGAGAATTTGGTATTTTCTTTAAGAAGAGGCAAGAAAAGTTTAGGGGGAGTTCTCTCTGTGAACCAATTGGAGAGCACTTTCTTATTCGAATGTCGTTATGTTGTTTGTTCACTTCTGCATTGACCAAGGGTTTGAAGATGCAGCAAAAGTTTTAGGCGTAATTGCTTCTGTTATGGCTGATCCATCCTTCAACCCCAATAAATTGTATGTCCTTTTATAACCATGTTCTTTCAGCTACAATTTTGATGCACTTTTTTCAGATTCTTGGAAGAAATTATAGTCATTTGGTAATATGCAGTCACGTTTCGGTTTCTTAGAAGTATATGGCTTGTAAATATATTAGGTATATGTTATGCAATTATTTGGATTGTTGTATGTTTATGTTTTATTTAGTGTAATCGATTTATCTTAGGGCATGTAATTGTTGAAGAAACCCTTGTTTAGGGATGTCATGGCCTTTTCTTTCACCGAGTAGAACAGTTAATAAAATCAACGTAAATTTATGTTTACCGAAATTGATGTCAAAACAGAAGAAAATAAAATAAAATAAATTTAAATAAAATTTGAATAATAATGATAATAATTACCATCCATTGAGAGTCATAGTTAAGTTGTGATATAAAGAAAATAAAATTAATTTAACAAGATTAATCTAATTTTAACCTATAAAGATTTATTGTTTTAATAAATCTAATATTAATTCTCATAAGTCACGTATTTGCACCTCACCTTTCTTTCGCCCTTAGTCTTGCGGATAACATTTGTGATTTATTAATAATGCAAGTAGATGGCGGTATTTCCAAATTTCAATATTCACTTTCTAATATACTTGGCAGCCTGTCACAGTATCAGCATTTAGAGTTGAGGCGTTGTACAAGATTAAATAGTCTCCCTGAACCATTGGCAACCCGTCCTAGCTGTAACTTTTCGAAGCTGTAATAATTTGCTGCTGTTTTCTATTTTCTGCTGTTATCTTTCTAAGCTGTTGGTGCATGAATTAGGTCTCGTTTTTTTTTTTTTTTGTTTTTAGATGATTGACAGAAAATAATAACACTGAATTTGAATATTTTTATTATCTATAGATCTATTTTTTATTTCTTATTATATTTGTTAAATATGAATTATAATACTTCGTGTGGATATATAGAAATACATTTTTCGTTATTTTTATAGAATTTTAGATTCATATATGTTTTTGTATTTGATATATAAACTCCACTTCCCTAGTTTGTTTCAGCTGGTTTATTTTACTTTCTGTTGGATAACTTTTGGCTGAGAAAATATTCGGTTGTGCTACAGAATTATGTTATAGTTGACTTTATGCTTATAAAGGAAATTAGAGATAATTAAAGATAAATGAAAGGGAAGAGTAATTGCATTGTTTTAGACTGATTTATAATTTCTCTTTCAAGTATAAGTATATAAATATTATATATAGACTGGGTATTAATTATGTGAGGGACACATAGATTCTTGTATTGTTAATAGTTAGTATTTATTTGTGTAAGTTTGGAATAATAAATATCTTCCTCTTTAATTTGAAATAAATAATTACTTATTTTTATAGAGATTTAGTTAAATAAGTGAATTGAAGTAAATTAAGTTTAAAAGAAAATATATTAATGCATATATATAGGGTTTTAATGAAAGAATACATTTTGCCTATGTGAACTTATTGTGTAACATTGGTAGATTAGTTTATTCTTACTTTGGTTAGTTCCAAGTGGAATAGTTAAATTAGAAATAGTGAAAAGTAGAGTTTTGTATGTGCTTGCTCTTCGTAAGTAAAATATGAATCCAGTGTTAGAATGTTCGGTAAGATAGTGAGTTAAGTAAAAGTGTAATTTTATGGTAAGTGAAGTAATAAAAGGTGATAAAGAATTTTAATTAGATAGTTGATTTGTAAATGAAGTATAGACTTCGCTTTAGAAAATAAAAGAATTGGGTAAATAATTAAAGTGAAAATGGTTATTTCGCTAGGTTGTTTAGTAAAATATTATTTAACAAAGGATTTTAACCGAATAAACATTATTGAAATAGGTATTTAATTTTGTTGTAGATAAATGAACTGTGTATTTAGTTAAAGTAAATCGGTTTATATGGTTAATTAAGTTTTAGGGTTCACTAAAGGAGATAAGTGATTCTACATTTACATAGTTTCTTTTACTTGAAGGTTAAATGATAAAGTTATTTTTAAGTGAGGATAAATCCCAGGTTCATAGGTTAATTAATTTAAATGATACTGATTAAATGTTAAATGTTTTTACCTTTTTTGTTATCTAATGAGTCTGTGAATAATAATTATTTATCAAACTACTATGTGAAATAATTTATTAGTATCATCACCTTAGGATTATAATAAAGTTGTAATTTATAGAATTGTCATCTTAGTATTACATTTTGAAGTTATAATTAGGATTCATATTAAACAGTCGATGGAGTTGGTTATCTTATAAACAATATAGTTATGTTAAATATAATTATTTGTAGTAAATACTCTTTTAATTAAATTAAGTGGATACCTTAAAGTAAGTGATAAGAACGTTGAAATAATGCCTAAATTAAAAGAATGTCTTTATGGTTATAAGGTGTGAGTGATTGTTGTTTTAAACAAAGTATTTTGATTATTGGTTTAAGTGTTATGTAATTGATGGCTGTGATGTGTGGGATATTTATGGAGATGTCTCGATGGCCTGTTCATGGTAAGTGTTTTAAGATAGTGTTCTTCAAGGTTGATGTGTCTAATGGTCCTTGTATGTAATTATGTGTGTAAAATGGGAACCCGTATTATTGTTCGTGATTGTTTTAATTTGTGTTTGGAAGAGTATGCTTGAGAATTGGTGTCTTGTGGCTTATAACATCAGATTATATCTTCACTTTGCAATATTGTGATATCCTTAAATGATGAAAATGTTTGATCATTAGAATAATGTTCTTTTTAGATGGTTTCAAGTCACTTCTTATTGAATGAATGGATATATTATATTTGAATTAGTGGTTTTATGTATTGTCTCGATAGGTCCTTTCAATGTGACTTTTCGTGAGCTGATTTTGAGTTAGGGACTTTCTCTCATTTAACTTACATTTCTATATGTTTTCTTTTGCTCTCTACCTAAGTGGTAATTTGGTTAAGGTTATCTTTGTCATGATTGACTGTTCTGCTTGAGTTGTTAATGAGTCAAATTGAAAAGTTCTTGAGTTATGGGTATTCCGAGAGGAGAAAATAGAGGTTTCCCTTGGATTCTCGATTTAGTTCGTATCGAAGTTGTTGATGTTGTTTAAGGGAGTTGTTGATCTTATTTTGATGTATTCTCTCACCATATTTGAATTGAAAATAGTTCTTCAAGGTTTTGCTTTTATTGTTGTCAGATTTTCATGGGGAAACCCTAGAGTAACTTTATGAGAATCTTCCAGAGGTTTATGTTTATTGTTGGTTAATGTTCCTCCTTTTATGTGCCCTTGATGTGGCAAGTGTTTTGGTATTTGGATTTTGAAAGGGTTGTACGAGAATTGTAAGATTTTGATTATGTGTTTTTCGCGAGATGGGTAATGCCTCGCTTGCTTCTCTATTGTGATCTAATGTTCTTGTTGTGTTGTACAACCCTTGGATTTTGGTTTTTATGTTTTGAGTGTCTAGAGAGAGAGAGTGGCTCTAAGTGGGTGGTCGGCGCACAAAGGGGCGCCAGGATAGCCCTCGTTAGAGTGAATTTAATAAGTGATAATTTAATTAATTAACTAGGGGGTGGGTAGTAACACACTAAAAAGATAATTGATGCCTCGTCTGCCGTTTAGTGCTATCACAGGCTAAAGGGGATTGAGAAGGCCGTGGTTGGCAAGATCGTTACCTTGTCTTCATGAAAGGTTAACGATTCCGCATGAGCAACCCTATGGAGCGGCTCCTTGAGATAGGTAGTCTGGATAACCATAGATGGAGGCGGCTCCTAGCGCTCGAATTGTCTGGATAATTCGTCAGTAGACGGAGGCGGCACCTTGCGTTAGTAGTAGTCTGGAGAATCCATGTTAAGCCATGCGATGACACTCTCCTCTAACACTCCTTCTTATGTTGCTTTTTTGGAAATCCTTTGGAAGTGGGTCTTTGTCTTGAATTGATGGATCATAGTTGTTTTGAATTGATTTATGGTTTTACCCTATTTAATCTTTGGTGTCTTCTTTGGTCTTGTATAAATCTTGTTGATAAATTGGGTCTCAACCTTGTACTCTTATGGTACTGTGATATGATGTTATTGTGTTGGTTAATGATCATCCTTTGGTTATTTGTTTATTGGTTATTGCTTTGATTTATGTGATGAGATTTATGACTCTTGGATGTGGTTGATTATGTCATTGTAAATTCCTGAGTGTTATGATACTTTTGTATGACGTTGAGTCTTGTGGTTCTCTGCTTGGATGTTCTTGGTTGTGGTCTCTTTCTTGTTAGCTCCTAGCACGGGGGGTGGGTCTTCGGACTCACATGGTCGGGTGGAACGTGCTAAGCACCCCATTGGGTCCCCAGTCGAGGATCGAGAGGTGCGGATTGGTGCTATTGCAGCGACTCCAGAGTTGTATCTGTCTTGGAGCTAGTTTTGATACTTGTATTTCTCTAATTATTTGTATCATGGTATCTTGTGTATGGTTTCCATTCATATTTGGAACACTCTTGTATCATTGTACTTCTTAAACGTTGTACTATAATGAAATGTTAAACTTGGTGTGGCTATTGACCATGGTAGTTGTTATTCAATGTGTTATGTAATCATGCATATGTTGTATTTATGTGCAGATGGCTTCTTATCAATCAATTTTTCATGTATGTGTTATATTTGTTATTGTTAATGATTATATCTTTGGATTTTATTCTTTATTGATGTTGTATGGATCTAAGTCACGTAATGACTCTTCGTGTACCCCAAAGGATGTATGTGTTAATGAATCTATTTAATTGAAATTCGTGATATGACTTGATGTGTATTACATGTATGTTATGTGTATTTTTTTTTTTTTTTAAAAAAAATTGTGTGGTAATTATTGTGTTGTTGTCCTTTGGGGTTCGCACGGCGGGGCGTTAAATATGCCATCAATATGCATGGTGAGTAGGACAACAAGTTGAAGGTTTTGTGATTGAAGGGTTGTTTGAAACTGATCTATTTGTATGGTTGAAGGTTTTTGAACCCTGGCTCTGCATCAGAGTGTCACCATTGGACATTGACTTTAGGGATATCAAGTGTTTTATTTGTGTGATTTGTATTTGATTTGTGCTAGACTTGTGGAAATTTTAGGTGAATAACCTCTGAACATACACATTACGAATACACATTTTGACACTCAAGACCACCCAAGACAATTGTTTTCAGATTATTTATAGTGTTTTCCATTCAGACTTCACAAAAATCATATCAAAGTTTAGTCGAAATCAGTCAACTTAGGATAAAAATAAGTTGTTCGTTGTAATTGCCTCTGTTAACCATAATTATTTGCTAGAACACTGCAATTGTTGAAACCAAAATATCACAATTGCTGCTCAGAACACCGCAACTATTGCCTAGAACACTGCAACTGCTACCTAGAACACCACATCTACTAGCTGCTAACATTTTTAGGGAAAAATGAAACATTCTCATTTCTGATCAAATCCTGAGTGTTATCTTGTCATTAGACCACAAACTTGCAAGATTTCAGACATGTCATTCCATTTCATCCATTTGGCTCATCTTTACATTAGTTTCCTTCATCATAGGTCAAACTATAGGTCATATTTTAGTTGCACATACCTTTGGAGACCTCATATTAAGAAGTTTTTCAGACTTAGACAAGCTCATAGTTGCAAATTCACACTACAACAAATCCTTGTAATTTGCTCCATTTTTTGCTTCCACCCACTATTTTAATGTATTTTTTGGCAAGTTTTTGAAAATGTCAATGCTATTTATCAGGATGGCACAGTTTTTGGCATTTATTACGTCGATCAGTACAATTCGGCACTAATTTAGGCACTAATTAGCACCTAAAGTAACGCCACCTTTAGCGTCGATATTAGCTTTGAGTGTAGTGCTGCCTTGAGCGTCACCTTTAGCTCTGAGTTTAGCTTTGATTTTACCATTGTGTTTAGCTCTGACTTTAGCTTCGAGTTTAGCTTCGGGTTCAACACCAGTTTAGACACCCCTATGTCGAAGAGACTTATTTATATGTCTCATCGACGATATAAAACGGTGAAATGTCAACAAGATACATGCATATTGAGGACATAATCACTTATGTCACATCGACAAGGTATATCTACAAGTGCTCGACGAAACACAACTCTTGGATATAACGAAGTAATGTCAATGAGACATTGAGATATTGATAAGATAGATAAGATTGTCTCATTGACACTCTTCAAGTAATGATCAAAAGCATACACCGCTATACCACCGGGAAGGTGAGAAACATATGTGATAGAGAAATATACATTGTAACCCCACAGCAAGAAGCCTTGAGCAAGGTGGTAGTGCAGTAAACAACTAAAGGGAAGGGAAAAACACTGCTATAATGCAACGATAATCACAAGTCTCCCCAACATGGCAGAGTTACATTGATATATAAAGAAATACCACCGAAGGAAAATATCGATTAGACAATGGCATATCGGCAAGAAATATTAACTTGTCTCATTGACATCGACAACCAACATCAGAGGAACATAAAATCCAATGTCGATGAGACATTGAGATATTGGTAAGACAAATAAGATTGTCTCATTGACAATCTTCAAGTAATGATATAAAGCATATAGTGCACTAGCATGGAAGGAGCTAAGGATACGAGAAGAAGTCCTGCTAGCGTGAAATACTCAAGTGCACAAAAACTCTTTGAAAGAGTTCTGTTAATATAAAAAATCTTTCAAGGTTTTGTCATCTGAAGCCATAGTAGAGAAAATTGAAACATGCCTCCTAAAAGAAAACAATCAAAAGTAAAAGAAAGTCGGCCTAAAATTAAAGATGAAGAAACTAAAGTAGAGAAGAAAGCACTCCATCCTAAAACCAAACAATCAGAAGTAAAAGAAAGTCAACCTAAAATTAAAGATGAAGAACCTAAAGTAAAGAAGAGACCACTCCATCAGTCCATATTAGATATACTTCCAGGGTCTACTAAAGAGGGTAATAAGAAGTTTCTCGTGGACACCACACAAAGTTGTAGGGATGCCCTCATTTCCAAATCTGGATGGGACCTATTTTGGTATTTTTACAGTAAGAGAAATGAGAAGATTCCAATGTCAAACGCTTGGATGTTAGATATAGCAAGGTTGATTGTCCCAAATGTGTTTGTTGATGTAGAATTTATCAGACTACTAGCCAAACACTATCACTCAACTACAAAAAAAGTAAGGTTTCCAAATGACACAATATTGGTAGAAGTAACCAAAAAAGCCATCATTGAGTGTTTTGTCTTAAACAAGCAGGCTCTGACCAAGATAAACCTACAGAAAAGTGAGGAGGATTATGCTAGGTTAAAAAATACTTATAGAAGTAATGAGGTACCCCTATATATGAAAAGAGGCATTGGTAACAGATCATTCCCCATCTCTACTACCACTACTGAACCATTTAATGTGACATATTTTTAGTATTACTTTGTGAATACATATTTAGGTCTTTGCCAAGTGTTGGGGATAGATTCTCAAGATAAAATGCCAATAGGCCTAATGATGATGGCCATGAGAATTTAAAACCCTAAAACTAATATTGAATATGACTTTGCTTCATACCTTGAGAAGGCGTTAGATGATGAATTCTCCCGAGCTATAGAGGATAGAGCACTGATTACATTCAGACACTATTCCCTACTATGTCATTTGATATTGTACAAGAATAGGGACTAGTGGACTAAAAGAATGGACTTGGCTACAATAGATGAGCAAGGGAATCCGACACCTATCCAACAATGGTGCTATATTTGGGACAATCAGTGCAAGAATTCAAGCTTTGTTGTATTCTACGAAGAATTTGTACATAGAATCCTTCAAGTTCTTGGGTATGCAATACCAAGATTTTCAACAAAAATGTTGCAACTAGTGAGACATTTGACTTTAAGGCTAGAGCGTGGTCATACACACAATTTTGGAGATTGGTTCTTCCTCCCAGAAGTTATAATAATAAGAGTGTATGGATGCCCTATTGCTCCACACATACTGCCAAAATTTGTGCCCCTCAGATTAGCATTTCTTGAATTTATGTGGCAAATGATGTGGATGGAGAAAGATGTAATGCACAAGCAGAAGAATGACACTTTCCTGCCAAACCAAACCAAGTCTGAAGATTGGACTGTAGGCTCAAACACACTAGAGGAGTTGGTGCCTCATCATCAAATCATTTTGGAAAAAATAAGAGAACAAGGATTCATGTTTTTTGACCTAAGACACCAATACATACTTCAAACACCAACACTTCCCAAGGTCCTAATACAAACATTCCTCAACAAAACACACAAGGACCCTTCACACAATATGGTAACCAAAATACACAAGGTCAACATACCCCAAACCCATTCCAAACACAATCCAATACCAACACCTCACACATTCCAATGCCTCAAATTCAAACTCAAATTCCACCTCACAAGTTCCACATATCCAAAATAAAATCCCATCATACACTCATAACATCCCAAATCAAAACATACCATACACACCTAAAATCAACATCACTTCATCCAACCAACACATTGGATTGCAAACCACAAACATGGGAGCTTATCAAAATGTTGTTGCAAACACCGTGGACACGTCACACACTCAATATGACGTCTTAGCCAATCAAATGCTCACCTTGCAAAAACAAGTGGAAAACATGACATAAATAAAAAATACTTACTCTGCACAAGAGTTATGTTCATACCCATTTGGTAGGACATTATACATGCCTCCCTTTACTCCTCATTATGTCATGCCAAATTTACCTAAATATAGAGGAAAATAAAATCCCACTGAGCATGTGTGAGAATTACACATGACCTTGATTGATATTGCATCCGAACAGACATATCTAATGAGACTATTTCCTAGGAGTCTCGCAAGACAAGTGCTAGAATGGTTCGTCCACCTACCTATAGGCATTTGATCATGGGAAGAACTAGCTGACAAGTTTATCACCCACTTTTCCTTTAATATTGAGAATGATACCACTATTGCCACCTTATGTCACACAAAACAAGAAGAGGGTGAGTCCTTCATAACATTCTTCTAGAGATGGAGGAGCTTGGCTAGCTAGTGTCTTGTTGACATTCCTGAAAAACAAAAGATTGTCATGTTTGTGGAAAATTTGATTACATACTTAAAATTTCAACTGCAAACCCATTGTTGCACCACATTTGTTGACCTTTTGGAAAAATGCACCATCTTAGAAAAGGCCCTCATCGCCAAAGGGGAACTTAAGACATACAATAAGACACAAAATGCCCAAAAAACTTCCAATGACAAAAGCAAATATTAAGCCCGTAGAAAAAATGTCACCAATGACGGAGTTGTCAATGTAAAGGAAATACACACCGGTCTTACACTCAACTTTAAAGGATATAATACACCAAACAACCCACCACATGTCCTTGACCAAACAAAAAATTCCCTTCAAAACAATCAAGGAAAAATACCTCAAAATAAATTTCCTACAAGACACAAGTATACTCCCTTAGGGGAGCCGATTGAATTAGTCCTCAAACAACTCTTGCAAAAAAAAATCATACAAATCCCTGATGCAAAACCATATGACCCAGGGAAATTTAAACCTTCATGGTGGGATGATAACGCCTTTTGTGATTATCATTGAATTAAAGGAAACCCAACTTCGACATGCAGACAATTGAAAAATATCATTTAGGACCTCATTGAAAAGGGTATGGTGCAGGAGCACCTAATGGTGTTGTTATGCCTCCAATAGGAATTTTTGTAAAATTTGAATTGTCATCATAAAAAGCATGTAAAAAAGGTCATGATAAGGTCACATTTAATGTCTTTGAGTCTCAAATAGGTCTCTAGGTGGTTAAAGAAGTAATATTGCAAAAGTTGTCATTTGTTGTCAATAATGTAAAAATGCAAAAAGTGCACAAAATCAGGAAGATGAAGAGTCTTTTGTGAAAAGGAAAGGATGGGTTAGTGGAAGATGAAGAGGCAATTTCCATAACTGATGTAAACAACTCTATAAAGCATTGTAAAGGCTGAGAGAAAGGCAGAACTTTGTATCTTGAACAATTTTAGTAATAAAAGTACCTTGTAGCAGCGTTCTTATCCTAATTTTTAGGCTTTGTATGACTTATCCAACATAGGTTGTGTTTTCAATTTGAAATCATAAGAACATTGTGTTAGCACCTTATTGGTGAATATTTGAAGAGTTTTATTCAGGTTTAGGGTGAATAAGAGCATATTCTCAATAAACTGGTTGGTAACCCTCAAATTCAAGGGTTTGAGAGTCTTTTAAGTGTTTAATCTGCCATTCCACCGATGGAGGATTGATAGATCAGTGGAATGGATTATTATAATGTGTGTTTAGTGTAGTGTGTGTGTAACTGCAGGGGAAGTGAAAACACAAGTTTATGGTTGTTGCCCTCTCAGATTTCCTGAGTTTTCTCCATGAAGGTTGATGGTTCAAGTTAGAAAATGTATTCAAAATGGTTAGAAGAAGGTTCTTAGTGCATGTACAGGTGTTTTGCAATGTGTTTGGCTGAATGAAGATTGGAATTTGTGTTTTTTAAGTGAAAGATAGAAGTTAAGTTGTTGCCCCCACATTTTACATTGATTTTGGTTTATGAGCTTTTATTTCTTATTTTATCATTTATCATTATCATGTTGGTATCTCTAGGATTTTCTTTGACAAGATAAGGATATTGGAATTACTGCTTTTGTTTTAGTTTGAAGTTGTATCGAATCAGAAAATTAAAACCGTGAAGCATTGTAAAACATATTCTGTGAAAAAAGAGAGAATCATGAATTTGATACACCCCATATTGTTATTGTAAATATCTAATTAGTTTTACCTTAGTTTCAATAAGCAGTAAGAAGGGTTCCTCCCCTTTCTGAGAGGAGAGATTGTATCTCACATAGTTGTGGTTGAAATCAAGGTTTTGTAATCTGTTTAAAGGAGATTACATAATTTTCACCCAATAGGGTTATGAGGTGATTGAAGCCTAACTCAAGGAGAGTACACAAGTATCTTTAGATGCAAGAGGAGACTATGAGCGATCTTGTAATGCAGGTCTAAAGCATGGATGGTGTACAAAAGTAGTTAAATATTGTCATCATTAATAAAGTGATTCCTCATTGAGAAGTGGACCCAGAGACGTAGCTTAGGTTGAGCGAACTCCGTTATCAAGCTCGTGATCTCTCTTCTTCTCTTTTGTCTTATAATTTTCTCTTATTCTTTCAGTTTCAATTTCCTTCTTTAAGTTATTAGTTAACGCTATTAAGTTGTGCAAAGGATTAAGTGAACTCAATTTCTGTAAAATTAAAGGTTAAAATACATAACCACACAATTTTGTTTGCGATCAGGATAAATCTGTAATTAGGAGTAAAGTGAAAATTATTTTGTAAACCTTTTAATTACATATCAATTAGTCATGACAAATACATTTGTAATAGACTTTCCTTTCCCTAAAATTGACACTATAGATCTTCCTTTAGAACGAGAGTGTAAGGAGGATCCTCTGAACTGAACAATTGTTTGCTAATACTCGTGTAGCGCAACACACAAATGTGAAAAAGAAGGATATTTCATCAAGGAAAATTTCTCCTACCAAGCTCACTGCAGGTTTCCTATGAATACCTTTTGTACATCTGAGTCAGGGAGCGGATAAGGGATTTGTGAAAAGAGCGCTTGGTATCATGCAATGAAATTAGTGATCTTCTCATGCTCTCCCTACTTACATCATATGGGATCCAAGAAGGTCATCTTTGGACCAATGTTAGCCTGGGATCATTGGAGAAACTGATTGACCAATTGATCGAATGAGAATATAGAATTGTCAGGCAAGGACAGTACCACTCTAGTGTTGTATCCTTGAGAGATTGAAGAAAAAGTTTAGCCATTAAAGCATCATGGTGTAATAAATCCGTACACATTGCATTAAAAGTGGATATGTGTGTTTAGGGATCCCCTTTACCACCATAATTCTCAAACTTAGGAATCTCCATTCCCTGAGGGAAAGGAGTGTTTAAGATTGTTACAGATAGGGGGCTATGTTAGAAGAAAGGTTGAAAGATAGGTTGAGCAAAAGCCTAGGATAGGCTTGCTAACTGATTTTGCAGTTGACCCATGTTTTGAAGCAAAGCATTCAAAACAAGGTCATTAGACGATGTAGGACTAGTAGAGCTACCACCAAAACCACCATCGTGCCCACCTCCAGAACCACCTCTGGAATCACCTCCCAAGCCCCCACCAGAGCCTCTGTCATGACCATCATCGTGACCACCATTGTGGCCCCCACCAGAGCCACCATCATGACCACTACAAAAGCCAACACCAGCGACACCACCACTCATTCCACTGGAGTCCCCACCACCAGGGGTAGTAGGAGGAGTGAAGCTAAAGCCAAGGGGTATTCTACTTGCCTTGATTGTGTGGGATGTTTGAGGAGTAGAGGAAATGTTGATTGAAGGGCCTGTTTTGTCCATGCATATGGACATTGTAGGCATCGAGACACCTATCTGTCTCTCATAGGCATTGAACACCATCCCTCTGGTGGTACCCAATCTAGTGTTATACAAAGGGATGTATGCTTTAGTTAGATTGATGAGGCTGCATAATAATTCTATACCCGTCTGATCTTTTCCTAACATATACCTCACCTCATTAACAAGCCTAGCGAATCTTGCCATATTTGGTGATTTCTCCAAATGATTTATGAGATCTAACAATCTTCTATCTAATGCCAAAAGGTGTTTATGTAGGAATGTGTACAACATCATCCTCATCCACAAACGAAGCTATAGGGGATGCTGGTGGAGTGGGTACATGAGTGGTCTTGTCAATGAAACCCATCTCGTCTGTCGAAACCTCCTCTTGAGAAAAATGACCAGTAGTAAAACCTATGGTAAAACTAGTGGTAAAACCAGAAGTGAGCTTCGTCTTTTCCATTTGTAAGTGTCATACACTTCTCCTAACAATGTACCTGGAGGTCATAGATTGGGTTGTGATGCTCATAAAACCTCACAACACCCAAATATACAAAGGTCATCGAGTGTGAAGGAGAGAGTCTCAACACAAAGGAACGGATAGATGTTCACGTCAGGTTCACCAAAATGTAGAGGAGGGGGACCGACCACTCAACGAATCCAATTCATGAAGAGCTAAGAGTTGAAGGCTGCCCTAATCTACCTCAACTACAAAAGTGTTTAGGGAGTTGTTTAATATCGAGGATAGAGAATAAAGAGCACTCTCAATACTTTTGTCACTCTACTAACTTGAGAGTTAGGTTTGGACTAAGCGAGCAGGTTTCTAAAACTCGGGTTGTACCTTGGATAGCTCTCTGCCAAAGGACAATAGTGCAGAACAGGGATGACAACGTGATGCACTAGTGTCTCATAGGTGCGCTAGCGTCTGTATGGAAAGATAGTGAAAAAGGATAGTCAAAAGTGTTGGAAACCTACTAACAGCTTAGCTACTGAAGTTTTACGTGATGATAAAAGCAAGAAATAACTAAATAACTAAAATACTAGGAAAGATGTTGAAAGAGATGACAAGGACATGAAAGATAAGGATTCAAATCATGGAAAGTCTAGTTCTCCCGCAAGCTCCACATGAACTAGTACCTACACACAACAAAGCGGGGACAATTGTTGGGGCTATTTTGGGGCTTGCCGTAGTCAAACCCCTATTTTGGTGTTTCTACCTCCATGGATAGCCCGATAGATAGGAGAAATAGAAAAGTGATAAAGAAAGTATGCTAGAAAGGAAATGAATATTGAATACTACAATCTAAGCACTATGCTACTCAAATTCAACAACAATGTAAAAGAAAGTAAACAATACCACCCTCAATCAGAGGCGCTCAAGGCCAATGAGAGAGGAATGCAAGTATATAACCATGGCAAAGTCGACATGGTCGTAGTGACGTTGAAGGAAGTCTTGCAAGACACCAAGTTGCAGCTTCTATGATAGATGTGAAGAATGATGTGATGTTGGAATAGTGAAGCCAATAGTGCAACAAGTAGCTCAAGAGTTTGTAAGAAATTGCTCAAGAATGATGTAGAGGCATGAAGATTGTCAATAATTATGAAGAAGATGAGATGATTGTGAAAGATGGACATTTAAAGGTCAACTAGGAGGGATATAGAGCCGTTCAAAGGTCTGTTGAAGGGCGCAGGGGAATTATGTTTCATCGCTAATGGAGAATGGAACACCTCTGCAAATTCTAGAGGTAGGAATCTTGTCAGGATGACAGCACATCACGCAAACATCCATGCACCACACTCGCGTCCTTGATTGAAATTCCCCCACCGAAACTAAAAAAAGCACCAAGTGGATGGAGTACAAATGAATGATGTGGAATTACATGGTCGGGTTTGATTTTTCTAAGGTGAAGGATGTAAAAGGGAATCTTGCGAGGGGGGTGCAAATTCACTCCTATACACTTCCCAATCAAAATGGGGGTATATTCTTGTGCCAATATGAAAAATGCAAAGGGAGTTGATGTTGAGATCTCAAAGTATAATTGTGTTGTATAATGATGCTCAACTGTGGTTCGAACCAATCGACAAGATTGGGAAGGTGATAGGATCTTTCTTTATTCATGAGCATAGGATTGAAGACCACTGGGCCAACTGTGAAGAAGAATTTGAATTGCGGATGAAAGATTACTATCGATTGATAGTACCATCGATAAAATACTACCAAAAATCCCATTTTTCTAACGAAGTGAAGGAATATGGGAAGGTCCTTGATCCCATCTATTGCAATCAACAATATATAATCAACCAATATTCAATGAAGATTATTTTATGGATGAAATTGATGACATTAAGATAAGGGCACAATGTGTCGTAGCCCGTTCCCTCAAATGGCTTCAAAATTATTTTCAAATGATGAAGATTCTAGAACCTGCAAAGGCAACTAAAAAGGAAAAGATAGGAGAAGGATCATCTACTACTGTTGCCCCTTCCAACGAAACTACAAAGAAGTCACCTCCCAAGGTGGTAGGGAAGAAGAGAAAGGAAAAAGAGCCAATAACAATTGGTGTATAACTGAAAATATGTTATACTTCTGTGAATCCTTGCATGCAAGGATACTCAATAATGAGTCCTTGCAAATCAATTCACAGCTCTCTATCCGAGAAGAGCAGGGATTGATATTGTGGCCCTCAGATTAACCCTGTTACCCCTGCAAATACAATCTCGAACGAGAGATTCAAAGAGGAGAAGCAAGAATGTCAATCTCCATGAATCCTGTTCTTGCAATGCAACAATGAAAACTAATCTAAATGGCTGTAAAATGCAATAAACCAAACTAATTTATTGAAATGAAAATTAATCTACATGCAATGCCATAAATGAATTATTTTGCAAATTAATCTACTATGAAGATTAAGCTAAAATGTAATATTAAACTATATGCTCTAAAAATAAGATGCTTATATAATCAAACTAATGTAATCTCAAATGATAAAATTCAAATTTGTAGCATAAGTCTGATGTAAAAATTCGTGATCTTTGAAATGAGAATGAGAGGGCTCATTTTATAGGCAAAAGTAGAATTGAAGGCAAATTCAGAAGCAATGTGGGATAAATAGAAAAATAGAAACAAATCTTGATTGGAATTCTTTTTTAGTTTATTTCCCTTTTAACTGATTTGTTTCCTTTTTTTCATCACAGGATATTCTTGAGAGGATATTTCATTTATTTTAATTTAATTTAAGATGATAATATCTCTTTTAATAAAATAAAATAAGATTATGTAATTTAGAAATGAATATTAATAAAATAAAATAAAATTATTTAATTAAAAATAGATTTAATTAAATAGCATCATTTTATTTAAGTAATATTAACTTCAATTAAATAGCATTATTTTATTTATTAAAAGGGATTTATTTCTTTTGATTAAATAAAATTAATGAAGCATTCAAACCTTAGGGAAAATTGAAACATTTGAAATAGCTATGAATTGACTAAGAAATTTGATTTGAAAATGTGACAATCATTGATTCAAAAAGTTGATGTTGACAAATTAAATAAATGGGGCCCAAAGTCTAGGTGACCATTTTAGGTTGCATACATTTGCCCCTCTTTGACTAATGTGAGGTCGACTCAGGATCACATGCAGTCAAAGAATGAAGTTGCAATGTGAGATCGATTTGGGATCACAAAACAACTCAGATGTGAGGTCGACTCGGGATCACATCTAGACAAACATAAACAAAAGGCCTTTGAACATGAGGTCGATTCGGGATCACATCCAAAGTGAGAGATAAGAATCTCAAGCAAGGTTGCCCCAATAGAAGTAATTGATGAATTGATAAAGTTGAATCAAGGATTGAAGTTTGATAGGTACTGCCCCTCGTGATCAATCGAAATGGAGATAGAGGAGAAATAATAAATTGAAAAATTTGATCAAATCAAACAAAAGATAAAGGTTCTTGATGTAAGATGAAAAATATAAGAATCACAGAACCCAGGTAGATCAGCAAGAAAAATTATGCCCTAAGGTTGAATTAGAAGAAAAGAAGTGGGGTGAAATCGAATGGAAGATAGAAGTTTGGAAGAAATGGAAAGAAATGGAGAGAAGGAAGAGAATCTGCCTCAATAAAGAGGATGCATCAAAATCAATCAACTGTTTAAGATAGGGAATTTCGATTGAGATCACAAAAGAAGATAAGGAAATGAAGAACGTGATCACAGTTGATGAAAAATCCACAAGAAAGATGAAGGAAACCCTCTCAAACCCATAATACAGCCTAAAAGTGCAAATTAACATGAAGTCTAAATAATGCAAGCTACATGAAATGCAAAGGTGTACTTGCAATAGGGTAACATAGGTTTTTGTGTGTTCATCATTCATTAGAGAATGTAAGAGAACTTATTTTCATCATTGGGCCATTATTACTAGACATCGGACAATCACACAATCATCACTAGTCACAAACGCAACTATGAAGATATGAATGTGATTTATATCAGCTTGGAATGTGGAAAGATTCTAAAATGAGCATCAAAGACATGAAGGTCAAGATGACTACAATGTTAGCTTACAGTTACAATGTATGGCTCCACCTTTCGCATCAAGACATAAACGCCAGGATTACCATGAGAATGGTTGTGCAAAAACATCCAAGGATGATGCCATAAATCTCTTAAGTGTGTCAAGGAGACAACAAGAGACACTAAAGAGGTTCACGACAACACCCACAAGCATAAAGCAAATAAAAACATGCCCCATGCCCCAAGTCCTCTAGCTATGCATCACGGAGAGACTTATTAGACAAGGACACTCAATGAATATCAATATCAGTCAGCACACAAAGAAAAGATCATGGCATATCTCAAGCATTAAGTGTTGCAATTAAAAATTTTAAAGTGTGTAAACTGATACTGAGTTCCGAGGATAAGGATCGAATGCTTGCAAGTAGGTAAGATCACATGACCGAACTGGATAAGTGTTGAAAAACACACGATGTCAGGGGTTGTGTGGAAAAACACAGTTGGGTTAGTGTTGAAAAACACCGTTTGCGAGGTGTCCTAAAGACAAGCATATCCAAGAGACCAAAGCTAACACAGTGATGCCCCTAGACAAAGACAAAGACCAATTCCAAACCAAGGCAATAAGGACAAGACATGATGGAGAAAGGCTAAGTGTCGAGGATGCATGCTAAGAAATAGGGATGCAAAGGCCTCAAGTAGCGCCTGTTTCCAGGTTTTCACCACTTGGAAGAATTTTTTTTAGGACTTTTTATATTTTTTTTATATATATTTTTTTGTATTTTTGCTACCAAGGCGCCTGTTTCCAGGTTTTCACCAAGGCACTTCTTTTTTCTTTTTTCTTTTTGTATTTTCAGCATCATTTTGAAATTTTTGATTTTGACAATATATCAATTTTTTTGAAACTTTTTTTCAAGATCATATATCAATTTTTTTGGAAATTTTTTCTGGGTCATAATTATATACAAAGGATGCCCCCAGACAGAACGGGCATCAAGGATAGAACTTCTTCAGGTGCAAAACATTGATAGGCTCAGGGAGGTGCTCCCCCTCTTCAGTAGATAGTAGATAGGAACCTCGTACAAAAGCTGGCCGTGATGATGTAGGGTCCAAGCCAATTAGGTTCGAATTTCCCTTCCGGCTCTCGATTCTCATATTGTTCTAGGATCTCTCTCGCTGGTGACAAGATCCTCCTACTTGGAATTCTAGCGAACCTTTTGTTGAAGGCTTTGGACATCCACTTTGATAGACCCTCATATGGTCAAATGATGCTTTACGCTTCTCATCAAGAAGTTCCAATTCTTGCAATCTCATGGCGCGATAGTCTTCATCTGTAACTAGACCTTTGAGAGAGACTCGAAGTGATGGAATCTCAACCTCTAAAGGTAACATTGCTTCAGCGCCATATGTGAGGGCAAAAGGAGTAGCCCCAGTTGGAGTACGAATACTCGTTCTATAGGCCCACAAGGCCGGATTTATCTGTAGGTGCCAGTCTCTACCATTCTTATGAACTGTTCTGTGCAAAATCTTGAGAATGGTTTTGTTTGAAGCCTCTGCCTGACCATTTCCTTGTGGGAAGCAAATGGAGGACCAATGTTGCTTTATCTTGAATCTTTGGCAGAGTTCTTTAAGGTCCTTGTTTTTGAACTGACCTCCATTTTCAGTGATGATCTCTGATGGCACTCCATATCGACAGATGATATGGTTTAAAATAAATAAAGACACTGTCTTGCCCGAGGCAATAGAAAGTGGAACAGCCTCTACCCATTTTGTGAAGTAGTCAGTAGCAGTGATAATGAACTTATGCCCACCTGATGAGTTGGGATGAATCTGCCTAACAAGATCAAAGGCCCATCGCTGAAATGGC
>VDFB02193971.1:0-26235 GCA_007258455.2 Sequoia sempervirens | reverse complement strand
GGCTGGAAGCTCCAACTCATACGCCACTTCACCAATCCTCCTAGTGACTTTGAATGGGCCATAGAACTATGGCTTGAGCTTTATTCCCTCATTTTGACATCCAAACTCCAAGGAAACAATAATAACATTAAAAATATTTAATATCTCCTCAATTTGGTGTCCACCCTTCAAGACCACACTTTAAAACAACTTCAAGTCATGATATTAGGCTAAGGGGTCAATTTAAAAATATAACATTAATGACTTGAAATAACCTATTCTCCAAAAATGCACCTCAAAAGCCAAATCCAAAATTACTCAACTGCTCCTCCGGAAATGGAAAGCTCACTCTAATGTTGTTAATTGGATCACTGCTAAAATTAGAACTTACTAAATTTTTTTTATGAGAAATTCCAAAAAACCTCCAACAATAGAAACCCTAATTTCACCTCGACTAGCTTACGGGCCTCTGGAATAGGCTGACGAGCCACTAAAATGCTAACTGATGAGAAGGGGACATTACAAAATGTTGCAACTAGTTACAAGTAGATGAAGCATGAGAAATGTTCAAATGCAAAGACTATGAAAAATGGACATCTAACAAACTTAAGCTTGATGAAGTTTTTTTGATGGATAAATAG
The DNA here is from genome assembly GCA_007258455.2 of Sequoia sempervirens. Lineage (NCBI taxonomy): Eukaryota > Viridiplantae > Streptophyta > Pinopsida > Cupressales > Cupressaceae > Sequoia > Sequoia sempervirens. The sequence continues at coordinate 25,615 of VDFB02193971.1, read as the reverse complement.
TCAATAATTCTTAGTCCATAAAAATCAAAATAAATACTGAAGAAATTAATGATCAGTAGACACCATGAACACATGGCATAGCTTATGAGAAAAGTAACACATTCAGTTCTTGTTTAGGATGTACATAGCTTACTTCACGATAAATAGGAACTGGAAGATGTGAAACATGTGTTGAGCACCTCCTCTCCACGGGCCCTTCTTGTTTTTGTTTTGGATACTTTACCTCCCGCTTTTGGATAACACAAACAAAACATAAAATTCAAGCTATGTATAGGAAGTAAACTGATAAACTCAAAAATCAAGCTTCTCTTTTAGTTGCTAGATATTGATAATGTGTAATTAAAGTCACACATACTTGCCAAGGATTTGATAGGTCAACCATGGTTTTCAACATAAAATCTACACTAAACATTAAAATCCATGCTTTGTTGTACTTACAAGATGATAAGGATGTGAACTATAAATAAACACAGAAGAATAAATATGTATCACTAAGGAGAAGCAAAATAAGGAAGAGCTCAACAATAATAGACATCAAGAACATTAGAGAAAAAGCTTCACATAAAAAATTGATTGGGCCTGTGAAATAAGGGAGAAAAAAAGAAAGAAATAAATTATATTAATGTCCATTGATGACCAAAAGTAGTTCAACATGACTCAAAGTTACAACAGTTAACAATATTTACATCTACACTCAACTAATGCAGTTAATGAGATGACATGACACCCCAACAGTTAATGAGGATAGGGATCTACAAGGGTGTCCCCAAAGGAATGGCGATGGGAGATTTCACCCTTGTCCTACCATCTCTAGCACATCCTAATTCCCAAAAAAGGGTGAACACTAGAAATTGTTAGATGTGATTTTGAATTAACAAACCTTTATAGGTCTTATATTTGTCTTAGTAACTTAGAGAGATGAGTTAATGACCATACCAAAGAAAATGGTGAGGCTCAATGAATATATGTCAATCACTACTTATAACCTAGTTTTATTGCACTAGGTGAGGTAAGGGTGGGCCAGTATATGCCACTTATAGTATTCTATAGTAACCTCGTGAACTAGTAAGAGTAAGGTTAAGAAAATATAAGTGGCTTACTACAATTATCTAGCCTAATCCATCTAGAATGAGATAAGTTCAAGCAAATACAAGTTGAAGTTAAGTGTGTACATGCCACTCATCCCTAATCCTTTAGCCAAAGCTTAGATCTGTATATTTCTTCTTGATTTTTTTCTTTGCATGCTTGATATTTTTAATTCACACAACATTTTTCGTTCTCTTCCTTTCTCTGATAGTCACCTCCCTTGATGTCCCTCATGAAGGATAGGGCCACATCATCTCAAACAGGGTGTGGAAGAGCCTAGCTCTGCAGTTGAAAGAAAAGTGACTACATGATATCTCTCTCCCCTCTCACATTTGGGTTCAATAGAATTGTCCATCATGATCATTTCAGCTACACATTAGGAGGTTTTTTAGAAGATACAACCATATCTTACAACTAATCTTTACTAATAAACAAAGCTCTTGAATGTATATGAGGGAAATACTAATGGATAGGTCATTATAGTCATGACAGAAAATTGATCCATGAATGTAACTTGGCATTGGATCCCTTGATCTTAGTTTTGAATGGTCATTATGAACATTAATGCGACCAATATTACTCATTGTCATTTGATGGTGAAAATTAGTCCTAGATCTAGGACAAATCCTCTCACTTATAGTACTGATACTCTACATGTATATGTGCTGTATTAAATTCCTTGTAAACATGATTTGAATTGAATATAGGAGGGAGATAACAGTAATGGATTTGTATATACTATTGGAGTATTTAATGATATAACCAATGTAATCTTTGTTTTGAGATTATTCTATATCAAAGATGACAGTTCTGAGTTTGAAATTTATCATTGTGAGAATTCTTATAGCTTGTAATACATTTTCATTGAATGTGGTTAAGCTTTCTTGTGGTGTAATGACAATGGATTGAGTGCTTGCTTTGGAATTTGATTGAGACCATCTCATTTAATAGGATTTAATAAGAGCAATATGATAACACTAATAGGATGAAATCCTCATAATCTACCATTTATAGAAATCTAATTGATCCATTAGGTTGTAATGAATGTATCAATTAAAGCTAAAGGTAAAATTATGATTAGATGACAAGGTTATCTTAAATGTAGTGAGATCTACATAGAAAACCTTGTACTTTAGTACAATAAGTTTGTGTGATCACATTAAGCTTTGCATGACAATTGTTAATGTTGTCAAATAAGGTTTGCACCCATGCTAAGCTATGAACTTTGGCAACCTATTGACACATGGGAACATTTCAAGGTTGTGGGTGACCTAAGAACGAAATGGACTTCCATATTATGGGCTGGTTCCCCTTTAGATATCTTTGAAAAATACTAGAATGTGACAGGGAAAAGAGTAAGAAGGACTGTTATGAAAGATAAAACTTGAAATAGGTGATTTACCAACATGGAAAGATGACTTGAATCTGCTTTAAAACCTCTCAAGATATTTTAACAAATGAAGCTAAAAGAGAATTCACTACTCAATCTATCATGTTATGCATAAATAATTCATTTGAAAGGTTCTTATGTTTGAAGTTTGTTTGAAAGAAAACAATAGTGTTTTCATAACAAACATTCAACAAATGGATAAAAAACACAGTCAATGACCTACACTATAACACAATGGACCTAAACAAGACATTGAGGCAATAAGATTAAAAGAAGGATTTGAAGGAAATCACAAAATATTAATCCAAAGACTTACACACAATACATGCACAAGACAAATCTAAGAAGGAAAGACAAGCTTCTTTATTGAAAAATCTGAGATATTTTCATTACAAATCTCAAGAAATCATGAGTTACAAAGTAAGAATGATATGCCTCAATAATCTCCAAACCAAGAACTAGAGAAAATAAGAAAGAAGAGGACTTATCGAAAAGTCTCTCAATCCAAGAAAAATGTGTTGTCCTTCCTCTCCTCCAAACAAGGCATGAAACTGCCAACCAACTCCACCAAGAGTTGTGAAAGTCTCAAGAACCTTGTGGGTCGTATACAAATGAAAATCCCTCCAAATCAGGACCATAACTAAATGTAACAAAGTGTTTTGTGCCTCAAATCACTCCTTGACTCAAGTCAAGTCAAAAAGAACTCAAAAATGAAAGAAAACTCTTGATTTGGTGCTCCAAACTCCCTATCTTTACTCCACATGTTGGCATTGATTTCTTAACCATCTGTATGACTTATACAAGTCATTTAAAGCTCAATTTGAACTCTTTTTGACCAAGTCCTATATTTTAAATCACTTTTCATTTGTATTTTATGATTATCATTTATTTAAAATGATTTATAACTTATCATTTTAAATAAAGATTTACAAATAAAAATGAATGCAAATAAAAATTAATAGTCACCCCCTTGTTTTGCATTTATAATAATAACTTTTATTTAAAATGATTTTATATAAATCATTTAAATAAATTTATACAACAATGGTATTAAATTAAAAAATGGAGAATCCTAAGGCAAAAAGCCACGACACATGATGAAATGAGATTAATTTTTTAAAAAAACTTAAGGAAAAAACAAATGCCTTGACTCCATCGCATTTAATAGGGTATTCAAACCCTAAAATAAAATATAGAGTTTCATTTCTATTTCATTTTGTTGGAGACTCCTGCTCATTTACTATGCCGCCATTGTCAAACTCTAGCCACGTTTTCAGTTGGAAATCTCAGTTTTAGATGTCATTTCTGAAGATTTTGGAGATCTTGGAGGTAAGTTCGGTTTTGTTGCAGATCTAAAGGACTGTTCATTTTTGAAAGCTTATGAAAGCTTTATGGCTGTGGCTTTATCACTTTTTGATGTATTTTCTTCTGAAAAATTTGCCTTTTGTTGTGCTTTACTGTTGGATGCCATGGAAGCACATTGTTTGAGTTTCTTTTGCTAGAATCTTTTAGAAAAAGAGGAAGCTCGTGAGTTTGATGAGTTTCTCTTTTGATACAAAAACCTAAGTAAGGCTTTAACTTGATCTCCTCTTCATCATTTTTATTTCTCATTCATTTCATTCTAGGGTAGAAAATTATATAGGTTCTTTGTGAAAAGAAAGAATAATTTATGTTTATTTTTTCTTAGAAAAAATGGAAAAAACTTGCAACTTTTTGCTAAGGGTTTCAACCCTTTACTTGCACAATTCGTGGGTTCTTCTCTTTTGCATCTGGGTATTTCCATCCTGACTATAAAATGAACAAAAGAATAATTATTCTTTGTCTCTATGCATTTACTTCTCATGAATAGGGCACAACCTCATTTCTTTACTGGATATTTATGTGATTTCTTCATGTTGTAACTATGGCCTTACTGTATATTTTGCACTGTGATTTTTTTTATTTTCAGCCTTTGTATATCTCCAGAGAGAGGCCACGGCCTTGACTGTGAGAACTCAACTGAGTCATGGCTTTTTTCCTTACTAAAATGTGAACTCTATATCACTTCATGCTAAGAAACCTTGATTCCATCAATGCATTTGGTGATCATTTTCATTGTCATTTTCTTGTGTAAGTTATATTGTTCTTTGTATTTTCCTCCTTTCATTTTGTATGCAACAAGAAAAGACTAAATGGTTATTTGCTTGAAACCCTAGTTCTGATTTATTGTTGAACAATTGATTGTAAAGTAACTCAAAGGTCTGAATGTTGTTCTCATGCACTTTCAATAATGTCTCTTGACTATCAGTGTGATAATACTCTATACTTTATAGCTGTAGCTTGCATCATAATCACTTCCTATGAAAATGAAATCGTATTATCTCTTGAATCTACTTTTATATTAACTCTTGATATTTGAACCTTGCAATCTCATTTGAATCAAATGACTTATTTACTTTCTGTAATGATTGAGAAATCTTCCATAAAATGTATAAGTAGTTGAAACATACATAAAAGGCTATACATATATTATGATGTTGTAATTACTTCTCTTATATAAGATTGTTTACTGGAAGTTTCTAAAACATCATATTAACTTTATGATGAAAACCCTATTGGTATCACTGTTATTATTAACTTCTATAGCTTTTTGAAGTAATGATCCATGAATTTGGTATGTATTCATGTTCACTATCATTGAGCAGTTGATATTACAACTTTAAACAATGCAGTTCCCTTATAATGAATTCACTGTATAACTTTTAAATGAGCTGGGATCCACCCTTGTGGGAGCCTCATTTAACCCCACTCATATTGTAATATGATGATCAACAACCTTACGTTTCTTGTTTCTAAACATGAAACAAACCAGTTAGTAAAACAATAGATTCAATAGTTCCTTTTGATGCTCTACTTTTTTTCAAAGTTAATCATCTGATGAATGTCTGATAAGATGTAAATTTTATTTTGTTGGTAATGTAGGGATAAGGTAGAATGTGATTCCTCATTGCTCTAACATCACCCCTCACAATTTTATAGGTAAACCTTGGAGTTGGAGTTGAACCTGATACTAGAGTTGAATTATGATCAACCTGACTGCAATGATGATTCATCATTCCAGGCAATGACGAATCGCCTTATCTCCCTATTCTTATGTTATTTTCAATTGTGTGATATACATTTTACTTGTATTCAGCATTTGATTAAGAAATCAAATCAAGCTACTCCCATAGCTTGTGTGGGATTATAAAACATTTTCCTTAATGAACCATTTGTTTATGATATGTAATGGTTTATGATCAACAATCTGAGTTTGTTCTAATTACACAATTTTGAAGCAATGAAACTGTAACTATTTTTTAGAACATATGTTATGTAATCAAAATGAATGATTTATTGCATTCATGTTCTTATATCTACAATTCCTTTTTGATAATCGACAGTAACAATCACTGTATAATGAATAATTTAGCTTGAATATTTTGTTCTCTGAATGAAATTTGTTTAGAATTTGTTTTGTTAGGATTGTTCAATCAGTTTGATTTGAACCATTTAAATTACTTTGACAAACCAAACCTAAATACTCTTTCATTCTGAAAACAAAAATTCATTGGATAACTTGCCACCAAAAATTTTGTATTCTAGCAAGTAATTCCCCCTAAACTTCATTAATTTATGCGGGAAGCAAAAAATTAATAACAGTTAACAACTTAACTGTTAACCATTTGTATTAGCTTCATATTGTCTTGATAAACACCAAACGTATGTACATCATAGATGGCATCCACATTTGTTACCAGTAGAATCCACACTAAGCATTCTAATAAGAGTATGCAATCTGAAAGTTCTATGTTTGACTTGTGATCAACTATTTAAAACTTTCAAATTAAAATTATGTTGCTAGCTTGGAAGAAGGTACAAATTATCTTCTCTTGTGAATATGACAAAGTTGAATGTCTTGTATATTTTCTTAGCATATGTAAGTACTAAAATTACAAGGTTTTTGGGTGAATCAATAGGGCTACTACACTCAATGTAGTTTCATTATTTGAGAATCCAATGTGTCCTCTTGAACATGAAAATAGTATGAAATCCTTCTATGTGATGGTAGTTGGCAAAATACTAACATGGAACTTTAGTCTTGTTGCATTTGATTGAATTTAATACCTCTATATAGAAATCATATCAAAAGAGTTATCCCAGAGAATGTGTCAACTACCTTTGAACATTGTTATACTTGATACCTCTACTATGTCAGTAGTCGATAGTGCCCTTGTGCCTCTTTGTGCCTATTGGAGGCTCTATGTTAGTAAGAATCATTCGACGAATTAAAAATATCTCAATATTAACTGTTGGAGTTTGACATTGAGGACTGCCCTATTGAGATGAAATTTGACCACTTACCTCTTTGTGTTAAGCTACACATTTTCCCAATCAGCCAACACAATAAACATGTTCAGAACATGCAAAAAAAATCCCTTCCCAAGGGTAAAATCCTCATAAATCAAGAAAATAAAAAATATTTAGTGTTGTTCTTAAGCAACATTTCCATGATTTGAAAAATAACAGAGAGATTAAAGTTGCAGAAGAGGTAGATTTCCACATTTACAACAATTATTTGATCCTGATAATTCACAAGGCATTAAATGCATGTAAAAGGTCTCACCCCAAGGTGGGGGCTTCAAACACCTTTTTGGAAAATTTGTGGTATGATGAAGAATTTAAGGAAGCCAAGAGATCGTGGAAGGAGATAGGAATCGACAAAGAACACAAGAAAAAATATATGAAAATTAGTGTAGTCCAAAAGAACATAGTATGTTAATGAAAGAAGGAAGGGGCTAATCTCTCTTGGGAAACAAAATCCTAAAGGATTTTGGAGGGAACTGCAGCAAAAGAAAAAGTTGGAAAATAATATTACGGATGCCCAATGGTTAGAGTATGCTCAGCTCCTTTACGAGTGGGTCCACAAGAAAGACTACGCTCCAGTTGTTAACACATCAATGGAACTATTCACTATGGATGATATTAAACAAGGAATAAAGAACATAGAAAGTGGTAAAGCACATGACATAGATGGGATACAGGCTAAATTTTTAAACTAGAGGATTGAAACTCTTGCCCCTCACATAAAAAATAATTTTCAACAATGCCAATCAAGAAGGATTTCCTATGGAGTGGACTTCTAGTGTGGTCATTCCTTTGTTTAAAAGTGGTGATATCAATAACCCATCTAACTATCCTATCTTTGGAAAGCTCTTTGGGAGCATGATTGAAGGCATGATCAGTAGCTGGGAAGAAAATGAGGGCAAAAGGGCAAAGGGGCAAGAAGGATTTAGGTCCAAGCATTCTACCATTGATCATTGCATCACCCTTAGACACTTGATTGAGAAAATTTGGGATAGTCAAGGTGAGGAAGCTTATTGCTATTTTGTAGACTTCAAGAAAGCTTTTGACATGGTGCCTAGGGACAAAATTTGGAATAGGATAGAAGAATTAGGCATTCCAAATGTGTATAGAGCAGTTGTTCACATGTTATATGAGAAGGTTAGTGCTAAAATCAGAACAAGTGAAGTTATGTCAGAATGTTTTGGCAATGAAATTAGAGTTAAGCAAGGCTTCCCTTTATCTCCCATGATTTTTGGGCTATACATTGGTAAGTTGGAAGCTTGGTTAAGCAAGGATGGTGGGGATGGTATTCAATTGGCAGGTTACATAGTGAAATTACTTCTATATGATGACAATCTTATTTTAATTTCAAAAATAGCTCATGGGTTAAGATAACATTTGAAAGCTCTAGAACACTTTTTTTAGGAAGTTGGGATGCAAGTGAGCACCACCAATACGAAAATCATGATTTTCCCAATGAATAGAAAAGATAAACAACATACCTTTCTTTTTGAAGGTAGCTTGCTTGATATAGTGAAAGAATACAAATATCTTGGGATTGACTTTCACTATAAGCTTAGTTGGGAGACTTGTAGATCAAAAACGATACAAGGAGGCTGAAAAGCCTCTTCCCTACTTCAAAATAGATGTAGAAAATCCAAACTTTGGGATTGGAAAATGAAGAAAAATCTCTTTGGTTTACTTGTCCCACGGGTTATACTTTATGGGTGTGAAGTGTGGGGAAGCAATATGTCAAAGTACAGTTGGAGACCAATAGAAAGAATCCAGAAACACCTAATAATAAGCAATCTCAAAGTTAAAGCCATAGTCCCATATGGAATTCTTTTGGCTGAATCGGGGGCTTTTCCCTTGGAGGCATCAACAATAACCCGGTTGATAAGTTATCTAAAGAAGGTTGAAAACATGGATAACCATTGGTGGCCCAAAATGGTTATCGAGGAGATGCTAGATCGTAGAAAGAAAACCTAGATGAAGCAGAACAACAAGTGGTTGAACAAGTGGGACATCAAATTACAAGAGTGTCCTAACACCAATAGTGAAATAAAAAAATATGTGAGGGAAAAATTTAGGACTGCCATGTGGTCAAAATAGATTGGGTGAAAAAAAAGCATACTACATCAAAGAGTTTAATCTGGGAAATGATCGTGGTGAAAAAACATGTTTAGGGGTTGCTATTAAAGGGAAAATGAGGTTATTAGTTGCACAACTGAGGACGGGATCGCATCATCTTAGGTTTGAGACTGGTAGATGGAAGTTACCTAAGGAAACTTGGGAAGAAAGAACTTGCATATTCTACAATAAGGGCGTGGTGGAGATGGAATGACACTTCGTCATGGAATGCACAACTTATGAAGTTATTTGTAATTAGTATGCAAATAGTTTGGGTGTGGACAATATGCAATAGTTATTTGAGGAGGATAAGATCAACCAGACAACCATCCTTCTAGTCAAAATTAATAGAAGGAGATCCGACCTGGAAAAAGCATGAAAACAAATTAAGTTGTTTGTCTTGGTCCCATAGACTGTTTGGTCTCGTGGGCATCATTAAAATATTTCATTCATTCATGGATCTAATTTTCTTTTGCTATAATGTCCAATGTTTTCCTTCCCATGGTGGTGGCATTTGTTGGATTCCTTGTTTGGTTATTAGAACACTCCAACTTGATTATTATTTCTTTAGGTGCATATATAAAAACAAATAGACTCCCAAACATAAGAAATATTGGAGCCTTATAAATACATGTGTGAAAGTAAACAAGTAAATTTTCTTGAGTATATCTCTATTTTACCACCACCATAGTCTACATATTTACTGTATCTGTTCACCTGACACTGAGGGGAACCCATAAATTGTAGTTTTGGAAGAACCCATTTCATCCCATGCAATTGTGAAGCACATTTCACGAACCAACTTACAGAAGATAGTTATGGGTGCATCTTCTAGAAATTGTATTTCAAGGTAAAATCAAAAAGTTTGAGATAGCACAGAAAATTGGTTTATCCCCACTCTCTAAACTTGAATATAACTTCTTTCTTTGTTGTTGAAAAACTCTTTTTTTTCTCTTTAAATCGAATGCTTAGTTGAATTAAACTTGAAAGTTAAAATGATGTAGCAAATTGGTGTGTTGAACATAAATAGGATCCATAACACTTTTGCATAGACTAATTTATTGCAATTTTTAAAATTTAAATGACCATTTTTGAAAGTTTATTTCAAAAAGCTTATTTTTATTTTTTTGCATAAGCTTGTTGAACACAAATAGGATCCATAAGCTTTTTTTTTAAAAAGTAATCAAAGATATTATTGTTATAATTTATTTAGTCTATTTATATAAATATTAAATTTTGAAGTGAATTTTGAAGAAATGTTTAGTGGAAGGAGAGAGTTTATTGGTATATATTGTGTTATCTATTTATTTGAATAAATATAGGAAATCAAAATAGAAATATTATAATATTTTTATAATTGTCTATTTTTATTATAAATATAGAACTTTTTTAGTTATTATTTTCAAATATTATATTATGTTATTTGTTTGAGTTGCATGATGTGTATGTGTAACATGTGAAATTGCATGGTGTGTCCAATGTCCTTGTGCAGTTTAGGGTTGAATAATGGGTGTGTCAAGGTTGCATGGCATATATGAATGATGTTGCATCAATTTTGAGTCAAACCTATATTGTTTTTTTAGAGTGTTTGTGTGCATTACTATTGGTGGAATTTATCTCATTAATATACATGTGATTGACTCATATGGAATGTAAATTAGTCTAGTTCATATTATGGTTGAATGTTATGTATGTCATTAAGTTTTGTGTACAATATTCTCCATGGCATGTACATAGGACAATTTTTTATTAAAGTTATATGTTGTGCTAATTTGAATTGAGCTTTGACATATATGTAATTGACTTGTATACACATATTTATTATATGGAACATATGTTATGATTACATTAAATGTGTGATTGAATTTGTATGGTGTACCTTGTGTGTATTAAGATTGAATGGTATTCATATCATTAAGTTATATGTGATTGATTTTTATGTCATGCACACAAGGATAGTTCATATTAATGTAGTATTATATACCCAATATGTGTATACGCATAAGGCCTTTGTGTTGGTGTTGCATTAATTATGAATGGAACTTACATATGGTGTGCTTAGAATGCTTTGGCATGTATGTAATTGACTTGTGTACATGTCCTTGTTATATGGAATTTATGTTATGATTATATTACATGTGTGATTGAATTTGTATGGTGTACCTTGTGTTTTTTTGTGCATTAGGATTGAATGGTATTCATATCGTTAATTTATATGTGATTGATTTGTATGTCATGTGTATGAGAATATTTCATATTAATGTTGTATTGTATGCCCAATAGGTATATGTCCATAAGGCCTTTGTGTTAGTGTTACATTAATTGTGAATGAAACTTACATATGTTGTGCTTAGAATGCTTGTACACATTAGTATTGGTAGCATTTATGTCATTAAGTTGTATACATGTGATGATTCATATGGAATGTGAATTTCTCTAGTTCAACTATGGTTGAATGTTATGTCAATAATTGAATTGTAGGGTGTGATATTGTGAAATAAGCTTTGGTATGAAAGTAATTGACTTGTGTACACATCCTTGGTTATATGGAATTTATGTTATGATTACATTAGATGTGAAAATTGAAATTGTATAGCATACCTTGTGTGCATGTGTGCATTAGGATTGAATGGTATTTATCATTGAGTTATATGTGATTGATTTTTATGCCATGTACATGAGGATAATTCATATTAAGGTCAAGTATTGTGTGCCTAATGTGTATATGTACATAAGGTCTTTGTATTGTTGTCACAATTATTGTAAATAAAAAATATATATGGTGTGCTTAGAATGCTTGAATACATTAGTATTGGTGGCATTTATGTCATTACGTCGTATACATTATGAAATGTAAATTGCCCTAGTTCATATTATGGTTGAATGTTATGTATAGGGCTATTTTTTATTAAATTTGTATGGTGTGATAATGTGGATTAGGATTTGGCATGTATACAATTGACCTATGTGCACATCCTTGTTTATATAGTATATGTTTATTTAAATTTTGACAACAAGGCATGAATAGTTAATTAAATTTTATATGTTCTTAGTCTCATTATTCTTATAAAATATGATTAACAAAAGTCTATTTATACAAACATTAGATTTTGAAGTCAATTTTGAGGAAATATTTATTGGTAGGAGAGAGTTTATTGGTGTATATTATGTTATCTATTTATTTTGAATAAATATAGGGAGTAGAAATATAAATATTATAATATTTTTATAATTGTCTATTTTTTAATTTTTTTTCGATTCGTATAATTGTCTATTTTTATTATAAATATAGAAATTATTTATTTATTATTTTCAAATATTATATTATGTAATTTTTTTGAGTTGAATAATGGGTGTGCCAAGGTTGCATGGCATATATATATGATGTTGCATCAATTGTGATTCAAACCTATATGGTTTTCTTAGAGTGTTTGTGTGCATTACTATTGGTGGAATTTATGTGATTAATACATGTGATTGACTCATATGGAATGTAAATTAGTTGAGTTCATATTATGGTTGAATGTTATATATGTCATTGAGTTTTGTGTATAATATTCTCCATGGCATGTACATAGGATTATTTTTTATTAAAGTTATATGTCGTGGTAATGTGAATTGAGGTTTGGCATGTATGTAATTGACTTCTGTACATATATTTGTTATATGGAATCTATGTTATGATTACATTACATGTGTGATTGAATTTGTATGGTGTACCTTGTGTGCTTGTGTGCATTAAGATTGAAATGTATTCATATTGTTGAGTTATATGTGATTGATTTTTATGGCATGCACGAGGATAATTCATATTAATGTATTATTGTATGCCCAATATGGATATGTGCATAAGGCCTTTGTGTTGGTGTTGCATTAATTATGAACGAAACTTACATATGGTGTGCTTAGAATGCTTGTACACATTAGTATTGGTAGCATTAAGTTTTATTCATGTGATGATTCGTATGGAATGTGAATTCCTCTAGTTCATAAATGGTTGAATGTTATGTTAATCATTGAATTGTAGGGTGTGTTGTTGTGAATTAAAGCTTTTGCATGTATGTAATTGACTTGTGTACACATCCTTTTTTATATGGAATTTATGTTATGATTACATTAGATGTGAAAATTGAAATCGTATAGTGTAACCTTGTGTGCTTGTGTGCATTAGGATTGAATGGTATTTATATAGTTGAGTTATATGTGATTGATTTGTATGTACATGAGGATAATTCACATTAAGGTTAGGGATTGTGTTCCTAATGTGTATATGTGCATAAGTACTTTGTGTTGGTGTCACATTGATTGTGAATAGAAATTATATATGGTGTGCTTAGAATGCTTGCATACATTAGTAATGGTGGCATTTGTGTCATTAAGTTGAAGACATTATGAAAAGTAAATTTCCCTAGTTCATATTATGGTTGAATGTTATGTATATTTATTTATTTTCATAATAATCTCCATGGCCCATATACATAGGGCTATTGTTTATTAAATGTGTATGGTGTGATAATGTGGATTAGGATTTTTCATGTATACAATTGACTTGTGTGCACATCCTTGTTTATATAGAATTCATGTTATGATTAAATCACATTTGTGAACTGAATTTGTGTGATGTACTTTGTGTGCTCATGTGTATTAGAATTGAATAGTTTCTATATCTTAGATTTATATGTGATCTATTTGTATTACATGTACATGATAATTCTTATTAAGGTTGTGTTGTATGCCCAATACATAAGGCCTTTTATGTTGGTGTTGTATCAAGTGTGAATCAAGCTTGTGTGCACATCCTTGTTTATATGAAATTCATGTTATGATTAAATCACATTTGTGAATTGAATTTGTATGATGTACCTTGCATGCTCATGTGTATTGGAATTGAATACTATTTGTATCATAGAGTTATATGTGATAGGTTTGTATGCCATGTAAATTATAATTCTTATTAAGGTTGTGTTGTATGCCCAATGTGTATTGTTAATAAGGCCTTTTATGTTGGTGCTGTATCAAGTGTGAGTCAAGCTTGTATGATGTGCATTAGTATTGGATGCATTTATGTAGTTAATTCATATATATTTGATTGATTCACATAGAGTATAAGTTGGTCTACTTGATACTATCGTTTAATGGTATGAATGTCATTGAGTTTTTTGTATGATGCTCTACATGGCACATACATAGGGATAATTTTTACTAGTTGTATGGTGTGCGAATGTGAGTATGTCATTGAGTTTTGTGCATAATAATATGAATGAACAAACATAGGGCTATTTTTTTATTAAAGTTGTATGGTGTGCTAATGTGAATTAAGAATTCACATGTATGCAATTGACTTGTATACACATCCTTGTTTATATGTAATTTATGTTGTGGTTACATCACATGTGTGAATTGAAATTGTATGGTGTACCTATAGTGCTTGTGTGTATTAGTATTGGTAGAATTTTTGTCATTAATTTGTATACATGTGATTAATTTATATAGATTGTAAATTGGTCTAGTTCATATTATGATTGAATGTTATGTTCGTCATTGTATTTTATGCATAATTCTCTCCATGGTGTCTACATGCCACTATTTTTTATTAAAGTTGCATGATATGTTAATGTGAATTAGGCTTTGACATGTATATAATTGACTTGTATACACATCCTTATTTATAGTAAATTTATGTTATGATTACATACCATGTGAGAATTAAATTTGTACTCATGTGCTTGTGTACATTAGGATTGAGTGGTATTTATGTCATTGAGTTATATGTGATTTATATGTCTGTATGTATGCATGCCTATATGACATGTATGTATGTATGCATGCTTGTATGTATGTATGTACACTTGTATGTATGTATTCTTGTATGTATGTATGTATGTATCAATGTATGTATGCATGTATGTAAGATTGTATGTACATATGTATGTATGCTTGTATGTATGCATTCTTGCTTATATGTAATGTATGTATGTATGTATGTCTTTAGAGGGATGGAGAATTTGAGAGAGAGAGAGAGTTTTCTAGGTAAGGTGGGATGGAGGGAGGGAGGGAGAGACTTGAGAGAGAGAGAGAGGTAGAAAGGTAGTGAGAGAGAGACTGAGAGAGGGGGAGAGGGTGGAGAGACTTGAGAGAGAGAGAGAGGTAGTGAGACCTGAGAGGGAGAGGGGGTGGAAGGGAGAGACCTAAGATAGAGGGAGTGGGAGAGAAGGGGTTGGAGTGAGAGGGACTTGGATAGGTAGGGTGGGAGGGAGAGAGAGAAAGAGGGGGGAGGGAGAGAAAGATTTATGTAGGTAGGGTGCCAGAGGGAGAGAATTGAGAGAGAGGGAGTGAGAGAGGGAGTGAGAGAGATAGAGACTTGAGAGAGGGAGAGGGTGTTGGTGAGAGAGACTTGAGAGAGAGGAAGAAATAGGGAGTTGGAGAGAGGGGGTTGGAGTGAGAGTGACTTATCTAGGTAGGGTGGGAGGGATACCCTGTCTCTCAAGTCTCTCCCTCCCACACCCTCTCTCTCTCAGGTCATATATATATCCCTCCCACCCTCTCTCTCTCTCTCGGGTCATATATATATATATAGAGGAGAGAGAGATAGAGAGAGGGGTGGGTAGGAGAGAAAGACTTAGAGAGAGGGAGAGACTTGAGAGTGTGAGGGGGGTGAGAGGGAGAGGGAGTGGGAGAGAGAGGGAGTGGGAGAGTGGGAGAGGTTATTTTCCCTTTGACACATGAACTTTGTCCCTTCATGGTGAATTAAAGGTTGTCCTCTTGATTTTGGTGTATTGTAACCGTTTGTGCTCTTTATAATGAATTTGATGCTCTTTAGTGATATGGCGAACTTCAAATTATTTCATAACTACTTCCCTCATAATTTATGATTTGTATGCCCTTTTGTCTAAGAAGTTGTGGTGCAGGAGCACCTAAACCCTTAGGTGCAAATTTGAACTTTTGAAGATGTAATAAGTTGTTCAATAGCTGAGTCTAGGGTAGTAAATGGTGTTTTGAATTTATTTACTCTAAATAAGGTCTAAAAAGACCATTTACAATGTAATTGGGTGGTTTTTGAGTCTTTGGTATCAAATAGGAAACATTTACAAAAAGTGTAATTGTTGTCAAGCAAGAATTTCAAAAATGCAACAATTAGTGATATGAAAGGTCAAGGATTTTAAAAGACAATTATAGGTGTTGGGTTAGTTGGGATTTAAATTGAATATGTATAAAAAACCTCAAAAGGCTCGAACATCAGTTGTTGAAGAATATATTGAAGATTTCCAATTGAAATAAAACATTTCTTCTGTAGATTTTCTGTGTTTCCGAACTTTTTGCATACTGTAAGATCCCGTACTATCAGTAATTGCTTTGGAAACCACAATGTTTTGTTGAGTCATATTTTAACTATCATTTGCATCTATTTTGAGGGCTTAATACTCAAACTTGTGGGAGATTTCATTAGATTTTTGTAGCAGCTTGTTATCACAGAGTTGAGGGTTTGATTGTAATTTAATGATGTATTAGCCATTTCACCCACTGTCATGACCTGTTTCTCAATGGAATGGCATGTTACATGTTAGAAGAGGTGCTCATAAGATTTAGGAAGCAAGGAGAGCAAGTTGTGAGAATTGGATGATGCCCTAGGGCTGGTAAATGTGTTTTTCCATGTGAAAGGTGTCAATGATTGGTTTTGACAAAATGTTGTTAGAAATGTATTGCTTTTAATTCATGGCTGAGACTGGCATCCAACAACTAATGGTTCTGATTCTAAAGCTTAGTAATCATTGCATATGCATCTATAGAACAAGTGGATGTTTCAAACCTCGTAAGCATAGATATCTACCCCTATGAACTTGTATAAACACATCAAAACCCATGATAGTTGTTGATCCAACCAATAAAATTTATTTGCATAGATATTAATGTCACACCACTTGACTTCTCATTAAATGAAATCAATGCACAGGTCACTTTTAATGATATTCTAAAGATATTAGATGTGTATGAAGAATAATATAATCTTGATTTTCAAATGCATCACCCATGTGTAGTTATCACATTTCTCCTATATTCATTGTTTAAATAAGTTCGAAAACCTCCTTCCACTTTCTATGCATGAAATAACATGAAAAATCATTGGGAAATATGGTCCTATAACTACTGCCACATCATGTTTTATAACTCTAGAGCATGAAGAACCATATGTCATGGATATTGAATATCTGGATCTAATATTTCACTAGTAGGCTGAGTTTTGCAACTCTGCAAGGGTGCACTATTCGATAACAACAATTGCATTTTGGACTCTTAAAGGAATGATCCAATTCACCATAGCTTAGAGTGATTCGACATGTTTGGGTACAAAAAAGGACCATGCCTAGTGTATACGTACCCAATCAGATGCATTGGAACAATCTGTTTGGTCACACGAGTCGTAGAACGAAAGTTGCACCACTTTGCAACTTTACACTGCTTACATTTGACAAAATCTTCCTCAACCAAAAAGCCATCACCACAGAAAAATGCCTCTGAGATAGTAAATACCGAGAGAGATTATTTTAGAGGGGCCAAACGTGATAACATACCCTTAGATGAGAAGTTTCTAAGTGTCACGGTATCTGAGTAACCCGTCAAAGATTGCAACCATTTTGCACTTTGGACTGTTAAGGAATTGAGTCAGTTGAATGTAGCTCAAAGTGATTTGACGTGTTTGGGTGCAAAAGAGGACCATGCCTAGTGTAAATTTATCCATCTAGATGTGTTGGAACAATTTTTTTGGCCACACCAATTACAAAATGAAAGTTGCAACACTTTGCAACTTTGTGCTACTTGCGTTTGACAACTTTTTCCATAACTAAAAAGTCATCACCATGGGAAAACACCTCTGAGATAGAAAAAACTAAGATAGGTTATTGTAGACAGGCCCAATGTGATCCCATAGCCTTGGATGAGAAGTTTCTATGTGTCATAGTATCAGAGTAATAACCTGTCAAAGATTGCAACCATTTTGCACTTTGGACTCTTAAGGGATTGAATCGGTTGAACATAGCTCGGAGTGATTCAACGTGTTTGGGTGTGAAAGTGGACCATGTATAGCATAAAAATACCAATCCAGATGCATTAGAATAATTTATTTGGTCACATGAGTTGTAGAACGAAAGTTGCACCACTTTGCAACTTTACACTGCTCGCATTTGACAACTTTTTTCTCAACCAAAAAGTCATCACCATGAAAAAATGTCTTTGAGAAAGTAAAAATTGATAGAGGTTATTCTAGAGGGGTCCATGCCCATATGTGACACATTTTTTGTAATTTTTTGCAAGTAAATAATTAGTTATGAATTTTCTAATAGAAATTTTTAAAAATATTAAAAACTATTTGTCCAACCACCCTAACTTGGTCAACTTATAATTTTTCTTAAACTATGTTTTGTAAAGCATAGAGTGTGATGCATCTTTTGAATTCAAAAAATGTGTAACCATTTAAAATTTATAGATGTTTCTCAATAATCCTATCAATTGAGACTTTACACATAGTGCATGTAGAAAATCAATAATAATTATTTATTAAATTCAAAATCAAATATATTTTATATTGGATGAATAAATTCGTCGACACGAAGTTTGAATTTCAAAAAATCATTGCAACCCCTCAACACATTGGGTAGTTGACTTTTATGGTTGGAAACCCCCAAGCCAAATCCCAAAGCAATCTTAAGGCAATAATTGAGGCAAAAAACATGTTAGAAAAAATGGATATCTGTTATTAATGAATATCCATTTCTTTTACTTAAGAATGATTTTTTGGGTTCAATATAGATTAAAATTTAACATATTATAATATATATATATATATATATATTACATAGGATGCAACATGGAATGAGTTCCATTTTCCATATTATAGGATCGTATTCCTTCGTTAGAGTTGTAAATACAATAAAGGTACGCTTCTCTAAGCTTCTCTTTTTTAACACCTTTTTTAGGCCTTCTCAGTAACATATGTCTTTGCCCTCTAATCTTTCTTTAATTTTATCATATCCTACTTCAATTTTTATTTTAAAAAGAGGAATACAAGAGTGAAATGAGTTCCTATGGTCTTATTACATTTTTAATTAAATTAGACAATTGACCTTGCCTAAAAAAGCACTTCAACTTTAGACCTAATGGATGACATGAATTATGCCATGTTACATTACTTGGTGAAGAAAAGAGTAGAAAATATTGCTACATAAAAATGAACCCATATTTTGACACGTTGGAGTGATGAGCTTCTGGCATAAGATTAATTTATTTTAATTACAATGTCAAGCCAATCTTTAGTGTGATGTTACTTAGTCCTAAATCATATGTCAAATAGACCTATTACATGTGTGAGACCCTAGAATTAACAAGATATGAATGCATATAGTACCCTCACATCCTATTTCCTTTGATCTTGCAAGATAATCATTTAGAGACACGTGAATTTTATTTCATCTTAAATCTAAACTAAGCTGGAGGAGGTTACATAAATGACCAAGGAAATCTTTGATCCAAATCTACTCAATGGGTTGGATGAGGTGGTACCATGACCCAGAGACATTGAGTGCCACATGGTTCTAAACACAAATTTTATATCCTTTCTTCTGGATGTCTCAGGAGAGGAGCTTTGGGGGCACAGTGTTTGGGAAAAGGAGAGTTTTAATTTCTTGAATAAACTATCCTACTATGAACCAATGGAAGATATTGTGTTTCGAATGCTATTTTACTTTTACTCCTAAAGACAATATTTTTTTCTAAGACAACAAGACTATAATTCAATTATTAGATAGTAGTAGTACTGTTGTCACCTAGAAATGCACCCTATGCAAAGTTGTAAAACTAAGCTTTCTAGTGAAACAATGGATCACTCCAAGGCTGTGGGTCACTTGAGATTGGAGTGAACCTCCAAAGAAGGCCGACTTCCTTTGGTGTCACCTAAACTACTGATTCTTTGAAGGGAAAGGGATAAGGAGTACATAAATTGAAACTAAACTAAGGTGATGCACCGAAATGATAGGAACAATGAGATACTCAATTTACACTTGAATACTAACGGTGAACATAAGATTACACATCAAATTTTGCAAGCCTTGCATTAACATTTCACAAACAGGTTAGATTCACACACTTTTTTCGGAGAGGAAAGAAATATTTTCACAGATCAGAATCCATGTGTGGCTAAGTGAACACAATTTGTAATTTGTATAATGATACTTTTGCAAAGGAAGGCATGAAACACAAGATAAAGTTATGAAGGAATGAAAGAAATTCACAAAAATAACTTGATCATGAACCTGAAATGCACAACACTTTGCAAGAACAAGATGGAAATCTGAATATCAACAGTGATCAAGGTAAGCTTTATATAACATGCTTCAAACGAGTTACAGAATTTTGCTAATCTGAGAGAGGATTATAGAAGTCACAGACTTCAGAAAAACATCCAGCCGAACTAGTTACAAAGAGGCAAAAATGCCTTATATACAAAGAGTGTGTCGGTCCCTTAGGTTTTGGAAAATATCAGTCCCAGAAAAGATCTGCCTTCAGATCTTTTATTGAATTTAATGCTACACCCTTCATGTCCCTACTGCGTGCGTCAGTGGAGAGCTACTACCTGGAGAAGCCTTCCTCAGATATTTTGAAGCTACTGGGTGCATTTACTTCTGGTCCCTGTGTTCACCTATTGAATCCCCCTGTTGAGTGCCTTGAATGCTCCTGATTCCAGAAACAGACACACGTATTCATCTTGCGTTGACATTCTTTGTTCTACCACGGCTCGCCTAAGCTCCCCCTGGTTGGTCGAGCATTTTCCATGAGGGCTCTACAGCTGGTCAAAAGTCTTTTGAAAGGAATCACAGCTCGGCGAGACATTGAAAGTGTCTTGCCAATGTGATTATATCATTCAGAAACTATCAGCATAGCATGTGACAGTCGATGAGAGTTCATATCGAGCTCAATCAGTCATACTGATACCATTGAGGCTGTCAGCAAGAGACAATTCTATCGCTGGGACATAATGGCGAAACCTCTATTCCTTAGCAAAGCCATTGGTTCCGGGAGGCTTCACTGGTCGATGAGACCTTGTGGTGAAGGGATCCTTCTCCCCGAGCTCTGCATTCTTTGTTGAGTCCCTATTGGGTCAGCAAGATTCTCAGCAAGGTCTTCCTTAACTTCACTTCAACAAGAGAAACCCTCATCTACGAGACGTCATAGCAGCCTCATTAGTTATGCTAATATCGCCTCCCATCGTTGAGACCACATCATGTCGATAAGACATCCTATCAAATGTAAGACCTCCTTCTGAGTCACCCCGAACACATTTTACTCTATCAAGCTCTACATCTCCTTCAACAAGACCATGGTAAGTCGGGAAGACATCATGGCGCAGTCCATTGGTCATACCGATTCCCGTTCCATCGCTGAGACCACCTTGATTCGCCAAGACATCTTGTAGACCTCCCTTTTCCTCTCATGTCACACCGAAGATCTTTCCCTGTTTTCCAAGACTCCACTCTGTCGGCCAGACCTTACATCGATATGACTTCATTGGCGGGACTACTGGCTTTCAGTGAGACTTCTTCATATTGGCAAGGACCTATGCCGATTTCAAGCTCTCTCAATGAGATCTTTCTATTGTCGGTGTGACTCCACGCGATCGCTAAGACCTTCTGCCGAACACTTTGTCTTCACGAGCTCCCTGAACTTCTTCATCCTTCTTGTCGCCAAGACATCCCAGATCGCCGAGACATCTCGTAGAACTCAATCCTCAAGCCGAGAGCCTTTAGAATTGGGGAGACCTTGTGACTTCGGCGAGACCCAACTCCTACACTGAAAGTTGTCATCTCCATCCAAGGCTCCTTAATAAGTCGGCGATACATCGGAGTCCGGGAGACCTTACCCTAAATTGAATGTTACGCCAAAGGCTCTGTTTTCTAGCAAGCTCCCCTTCATGTAAACGAGACTCCAACTATTCGCTGGGACCCTTCACCGAGCGCTAGAAGCTATCCCAAAGCCCTTGGTTTCCATGAGTCTCCCTGAACTCTTGATTGAATGGCCTATCGGCCAAAGAAATTCATGTGGTAAGAGGTCATACTGAACCCTCAATGTTATAGCGATAGGCTTTGCAGCTTTGTTCGGCGGGACAGAAACTAGGTCACAGCGACCTGTTCAAAATGGAAAGTGTCAAGTAGCCAGTCGGCCAGACAGTGAAGATGTCATGCCAACCTGGTTCTAATGGAGGTTGGGCCTGTAACATTTAAGGCATATTTCCAACAAAGAAGGCCTCCCAACTGAATTACTAGTGAAATGTCATCAGATACGTGAAGTAACCATCAATGGAGGCATCCCATCTGGCCCTTACGAACATCTACAACATAGATGCCTTAACTGATTGAGCCTGAGGGTGAAAATTGGGTAACAAGTACCATTTAAAATCTAGGTCACACAGTATTAAACAAAATCCTATTAATATTGTTCTACACCTTTATTATCTTATTGTTTTTTCGAGCCTTGCATATTCCTCACAAGTATGCTAAGGTATAACCTCATGGATAGTCATACCAAGCACCTTTTCTATAAGTGTTTGGGCTATATGATGATGGCAGATCCAAATGGTGGGACATAATATGATTTAAGGCTTTACTTGGGGAAAAACCTAAAAATTATTCTCTTTTTGGTACAATAAGTCTATAATCCAAAATGGGGTTTTGATAAGTCATGCAAGATTCCCATAGTTTTTAAGTGGTAATGATTACTACTATTAGAGGCATAATATTACCTACATTGATTAGGTTTACTCTTTTATTCCTCTTTTAAAGTTTTATTACCTTTGATTGTGCAACATTTTCCTTGATCCTTTGGTAACAAGTCTTCCAATCCTTCCCACTTGGATTTGACTCAATAATTATTTCACTTTCTTGTTTAACTCCAAAATTGGCCAAGAAACCTATGACCCCATTTGCTTCTTAGCATATATGTGATAATGAAAAAATCCTCTAGTTCTTCCAAATACTTCCATATCTTTATCACCCAGCTTTTTTAATTTCCAGTTTGGTGTATTTTTCTTAGTGATTGCTTGTATGCAAAGTAATGAGTCATCTTCAATATCTATTTTTTTGATTTTTTTCTCTGCATAACCATAAACCCAAATCAAAAGCCTCTATTTTATCTTTGTTACTTTTACAATGTATATTTTTTTTGGATAATTCCCATATACATTGTCCACCGCTATATCTAATAATGCAGCCTGTATAGGGGTTGGTCCAGGATATCCTTTTGAAGAACCATCAAAATTGATCTTGAATCTTTCCTACATTGGTATTTTCCAAGCTACTTCCTTTCTTATTTTAGATTTGTCTTTTAGTTGTCCCTTGGGTCTTTTTAAATTAACCCACCTTTTCTTTAATTCCTCATCCCACCTTGTGAACTTGGTGTCTGATTTCGCCATGTTTTTTGCATTTAATAGTTCACAAAGACCTTTCATTTTTTGTATTAGTTCATTTTTATCCATAACTTTTTATTGAAATTTATTTTGATTTCTCTCCTTCCATATGTGCCAAACTATCATTGATGGCATAAAAATCAATAAATTTTCCTACATTGCTTCCTTCTTTCCTTTTGTCCAGCTAATCAACCATTCTTTAAGATCATTTTGTCTAGCTCGACTCCATCCTAAAACTTCTTGGATCTAGTCCCAACACCTCTCTGAGTATGAACATCCTGGAAGGAGATGATTGACTATTTCACATTTTTTATAACATAGTCCGCATCTGTTTGGTCTTTGTATGTCAATAATATTTAATTTCTCTATTGTAAGTATACTTTTTTGCAGTGTTGTCAATAGGAAAGCACCTGCCTTCATAGTGTTAAACTCTAGGATGCCAACATAGTGTTCTTGGCCAAGTTTTATCCACTTGTATTGCATTTTGAATCTGATAGGTACCCATTTTAATAGTATATTCTCTTGACCTTGTCATATTATAATATTAATATTAATATAAATCTTTATATATATTTCAAATATTAATATTTAATATAATATATAATAAATTAATATATATTAGGATATATTAATATTCATATAATATACATATTATTTACAATAATATAATATTATATATGATAATATAAAATATTAGAAAAATATTTGATGGATTTTTGTAAGGGAGTTTTAAATTTCATATTTATTGTAATAAAACTATAAGGGTAGATAGCAATGCACACATCTCTCTCTCCCTCTCTCACCTTACCTCTCTACTTTTGTCTATCTCTACTCAACCTCTCCCTCTCTACCTACATTTATCCTAATCCTTCCCATCCTACCTCTTTTCCTACCTCTCTTTTTATATGCCCTCCCCACATCCATCCCTCTCTACTCTCTATATATCCCCTTTCCCTCCATCCCTCCAACCTTACCTCTCTCTCCATCTACGCATCCCTTTATCTCTCGCTCTCTCCTCCCCTCTCTCTCCCTACCTCTCTCCCTCCCACTTTACCTCTCTCACACATACACAAACACTACCATTCTCACTATCTCTCTCTACTTAAAACTCTCTCTATTTCTTACACCTTACTTCTCTACCTACATGTCCTCCTTTTGTGCCTCCCTCCCTCTCTATCTCCCTTGACTCTTTGTACCTCTCCCTCCCCCATTCCTCGCTAATTCGCTCTATCTCTCCTCTCCCACTATCTCTCCTAACCTTCCTCTCCCTCCCTTTGTCTCTCCTTCCCCCCTCTCTCTCTATCTTTCTCTTAGACCCTTCCCCCTCTACTTATCTCTATATCCCCTCCCTACCTTCATCCCTCTCTAATTCTCTCTACATTCCCTCTCCCTCCATCCCTACAACCATACCTCTCTATCCACCTACCCCTCCCTTTCTGACTCACTCCTTCCTTCCCTATCTCTTTCCCTTTATCCCTACCACCCTACCTCTCCCTCTTTATACCTATCCCCCTCTCTCTACCTCTGCCTCCCCCTCCCTCTCTCCCACACTACTTCTCTTTCTACCCTACCTCTCCATTCCTTGCACCTTACCTCTCCCTTTCTTCCTCCTTCCCACTCTATCTCCCTTCCTCTACCCCTCTCTCACTCTCTCTATACCTACATCTCCCTCCATATCTCTCTCTCCCTCCCATACATACACATAACCTCTCTTTGACACACAATCTCTCAACCCTACCTCTCTCTATTCCTTGCACCTTACCTCTCTACCTACCTCTCCATATCTCCTTCCTTCCCTCTTTCTCTCCCACCCTAGCTCTCCCTCTTTCTCCCTCTCCTCTCTCACTCTCTACCTACCTCTACCTTTACTCCTTCCACCTGCCTCTCATCTAACTCTCCATATCTCCCTCCTCTCTATATCCCCTCTCCCTCCATCCTTCCAACCCTACCTCTCTCTACCTACCTAGATCCCTTTATCCCTCCCTCTCTCTCCTCCCTCGCCCTCCCTCTCCTACTCCCCCTCCACCTCTCTCCCTCTCTCATCTCCCTCTCCCTTCCCCTTCACCTCCCCCTCTCCTTCCCTCCCTCTCTCCTCCCACTCTCCTCCCTCTCCCCCTTCTCTCTCACCCTCTCATCCCTCCCACATATCTCTCTCCCCCTCTCCTTCCCTCCCTCTCTCCTCCCACTCTCCTCCC
>VDFB02193970.1:0-11358 GCA_007258455.2 Sequoia sempervirens | reverse complement strand
AAAATATTCGTTGAAATGTACCATCACAGAGACTCTTGGCGATGACCACCGAAGCCAACCCATCGGTGAGAGATCAATCATTGGCACAAGATAGAAAACTCACTTCGATAGTCCATGTCTTGTTGATGACTTCCATCTGCAAGACAGATCCAATGTCACATTTGATCTAACCTCTTCAGGAGTTTTAAATATACCTACACCATTTCATCACGAAGACTCTTGGCGATGACGACCGAAGCCAACCCATCGGTGAGATATCAATCATCGACACATGATAGAAAAATCACTCCGATAGTCCATATCTTGCTGATGACTTCTGTTGGCAAGACAGATCCAATGTCACACCGATATGACCTCTTTAGAAGTTTTAAATAGACCTACACCATGTCATCATGGAGACTCTTGGCGATGACCACCGAAGCCAACCCATCGGTGAGAGATCAATCATTGACATAGGATAGAAAACTCACTCTAATAGTCCATGTCTTGTCGATGACGTCCATCAACAAGAAAGATCCAAAGTCACATCGATTTGAGCTCTTCAGGAGTATTAAATAGACCTACACCATGTCATTGTGGAGACTCTTGGTGATGACCACCAAAGCCAACCCATCGGTGAGAGATCAATCATTGGCATAGGATAGAAAATTCACTCTGATAGTCCATGTCTTGCCGATGACTTCCGTCAATAAGACAGATCAAATGTCACACTGATCTGACCTCTTCAGGAGTTTTAAATAGACCTACACCATGTCATCGTGGAGACTCTTGGCGATGACCACCGAAGCCAACCCATCAGTGAGAGATCAATCATCGACATAGGATAGAAAACTCACTCCAATAGTCCATGTCTCGCCAATGACTTCTGTCGGCAAGACAGATCCAATGTCACACCAATATGACCTCTTCAGGAGTTTTGAACATTGCTGGTTATTAGCAAGACATTCCAAGGGTCTCGTTGATTAAACAAGTGTCTAAGAGAAAGTAAACAAATGGAACCTATTAATTTTCTTATTTTGGGGTTCTTTCAATCATAGAATAGATACCATCTTCTTGTGTATAATGTACTTATATTCAGATTTGAATTTGAGACCAATTGTCATTGCACATTCCATTTTACTTGGACAAAGCATTTTATAAGCAGCCATATTGATAATGCCAAAATATTTATGGTATTGTACAACTCTACCTATCATCACAGTTTTTTTTTTCCTCCTGAGAGAATCTTGTAAAGACAAGTTTACAATACCAAGTCAAATAATATGAAAAAGAATTACTTCCATACAAATTAAATGATTATTATCACAATGGAAATTGGTTCACCATAACAACAAATTCCATATGCTACCCATGTGCTTCATAAGAGATGACGATCGACATGCATCACAAGATGCATAGAAAAAGCATTACACTTGAGAACAACCAAGGGATAACAAGGGAAGGAGTTAAGAAACGTATGGATTGAAGAGAAAATGTGTAGGGAAAATGTTGAGCAGTGTCAAGAGAACAGGCCTTGTAGAACATATTCTTGACCTAATCAAGCTCTTGGAACAACTTAAACAAAATTAAAATACTAACACATACATGAGACACAATGGAATTCCAACATCTTCGCTATATTTCTTTTCATTAATGCAAGAGGTAGGTAAAGGAGAAATAATTATAATTGTAACACTTATTCATAGTCCAAAGAAATTATGATCATAATTCCAGTTCAATGGACCTCAGCTTCTTTATCATTATACCTTCCGCATCTAATACCATATTTAACTGTGGTTCAACTATCTTTAGATCTAAAGTAGCACCTTCAATTAACCATTTAAAGTACTATAAAATAAGGTAAGACTTTCACTTGAGAAAGATTGGGCATAATTTGTAGGATTAAAGTTCGCAATCATCGTGGATTGGTCATACAATGCATTACAAACCTCCGCAATACATGAAGTAATGGATACACTACAAGTTAGTGAAATGGTCCTTAATATGTGACCGGTTTGCAAATTGATTGGTAGAAAATAAGGTTACAAAAACAAACTACATGAAAAATTATTTAGGACACCCATCAGAATAATCAAAATAGATGAAAAGTGCAAAAGGAAAGTATCAGCCAAGCATCTCTAGAGCCTAAAAAAAACACATGTTAAAACATAAAAAAAAAGAACAAAACCGCCGATGAATACAAAATGGTGCCTTCAAAGAAGTGATTCATATAAGCCACACTGAAGATATTGAAGATTTGGCCTTCCTTTGCGAATGAACAATACAAAACCTTAAAATCAATATTATATAATCGCTGCCTAGCCATATGGGTAGGTATATAAGAGAAAAAATTTCAATGCAATGTAAAAATAACGTGTGTAGGTTTGTATTACTCAAAATATCATTTCAATACCTAAGGAAAATACCAAAGGATGTTTTCAATTTCAATCTTCACATAGGCTCCCTTATTGCTACACATGCATATACAAGCATTATTCGAGCTCTAAACTATTCAAATATTAAGGATTTAATTATCTATAAGATGGAAAGTCGTTGTTTAGACATAATCCATCATCTTTTACATATCTTTATTCACTCCTAGCGCTTCAAATAAATTTGTGTAAATGAGACAGAAATGGGAATCTTTTATGACAAATAAAATTCTTAAAAGGAGGGGGGAGAGAGAAAAGGGTACCTAGGGGGCAAGAGAATGCTTGAATGTATAGCAAATTATAACATTTTGATCATTATAACAATGAAACGAATCTTAAGTTTGAAGCATTAATATCATTTACAAAATTTATGATTAAGAATGAATGTAAGTAGAGAAACTTTTCACTTGTAGATGGCAAGGCACTTCATGAAGTTAGTCAAGCCTCCCATCAACAAGATCCAAATATCCGTGTATCTATCTCAATTGAGCCTCTAAACCCTTCATAGTTGTCAATTTTTCCACTAACCTGTTATGCACAAAAGTCAAATTTTAGAGTTATGTCACCACTAAAAATAGAAGAAATAGAGCTTTGAAACCAAATCCACACACAACACAATGTGGTATTCATACAAAGCCATACAAACAAACTAAAATTAGAACATTGGAATGGAAACAACTTCAAATTATGATGCAGAGCATGGATTCAGGGTATAAAGAATCATTTTTCTGCCACCATAGTGAAAAGTTAGCACTTTCTTTGATCTTTTCATATTGGTTTGATGCTTCAAACGATGCATTTCTTATATTGAAAAGTGCATTACCTTATTGAGCTTCTCTTTGTTTCGAGAATAGTTTAATATTCTCTACTTAACAGGGCCAACCACATGATGGCGGAAGCTCATTTGGCCCCTCCCCCCCTCACATCACTCTCATTTCCCCATACCCAATCATATAACATTAATCATTCATTCATCCATTAATAACATATAACATTCATTTATTAACATATAAAATTCACTAATTAACATATTCACATTCATTCATTAACATATAATATTCATTCTTTCAGTATTTACATATTATAAAAAATATGGTTGTCATGATATGATTACAATCACTTTTTTCTTTGTTTCTTTTTTAAAGCTAAAAATATCTAAAGTGGAGTATCGTTTTCTAAATCATCTGTCCCCCCTTTAGTTGTTCTACTGCCAGATTTTAATGTACTTCTAGTCGTCATTACAATGTGGGATGCTGCTGTGGCATGCCATCGCAATAACAAAGAAATGCTAAATTGATATGTTTTATTATTATTGTTACAAGTATTTCACATCAAAAAGAACATTAGAGTGGTTTCTAACTCCGATGGGTCCACATCATGTTCCTAACTTCTATTATAGATCATGCCCAACATGCTAAACACCCTCTAAATCTTAACATCTATGTATTGAAAACACGAAAAGGTTACATTAATTAATACACCAATTGAAATTAAATAGTTTAAAAGAACATGAGAGTATCCTCTTTAATCGATGGGTCCACATCATGTTCTTTGATATACTCTAGCTCCAATCACTTCTTCAACACGCTGATCACACTCTCTACATTCTCTAAAGTTGAAACATGAAAGGTTACATTGCTAATTAATACACCAATTGCAATTAAATATGTTTAAAATAACTTTAGGAGTGGTCCTTCTTCACGGATGGGGCTACATCATGTTCCCCATCTTCTAGCCCCATCATGCTCAACATGTGTTGATCATGCTCTACATGCTCTAAAGTACTGTGGATGCACACCATGACCTTCTATCCTGTGTTGTGCTCCCCACCCTTAGTAGGCCAATGTGATTCCAATGTCATGTGCAGTACTATCATTGCTTGTCTGTTTAAAACAAATAGGAACATAATTAATTTAAGGTGGAAATTGATATTGAATAGATTGCACAAGTATTCAATTTTAAATAAACTTTATTGAGTTTATTTACCTTCATGTCAAATGCAGTGGAAGATTGTGTTTGCCCAGTCAAGACTCTTAGGCATTTAGCCACGACTCCATAGCCTTGCTGTAAGGAAATCTTTAGGTCATCTTCAGGGGAACTTTTAAGCTGGAATTCAGAGTCTTAAATTTTAAGAATAAGATCAAGGAATTTCGATCTCGCTGGTGTGATAAACCAAAATTGTTTTCTCAATTTAGAATTTGGTTACAATATTTCATTTATTGATACTTACAATTCGTATGTAAGTTAATTTCATATAACCACTGCAGCCAAGTTTGTGCTCCCTTCGTGTTTTCTAGCCTGCCTTTGCCTTTCCGATGTGTTAGGAAACCGGCAAGTTTGAAAGGCGCTAGGATTATGTAAAAAGAAAGAGTAATCAATATATAATTACATTGTTGATAGTATCACATACCTTCCTTTGCCCGGTGCTGTCTTTCCTTTTTTATTTTTAGCCTTCTCCTTTCCATCTGACACCAAGTCCTTCCACTCCCTCTCCCGAATCATGGGGGATGCCTGACTTTTGTTCTTTTCTCTCTAAATGTGACCCTATGCATGGTCCCTCGCTATATTCTTGATAGCCAAGCTTTCTTTGGCGATCTTGGTTCATTGAATGTTTTTATCAATCGGGTTGAGCTACCAACTAAACGCTTAATAAGCACATCTTTTAAATCTTGATTTTGGGCATTCCACCCCATTTATGGTGGGCCCGAAGAGTCTAATGTATTATCACTTAGATGTTTATAAAAAACATCATTTCCTACAAAATGATCATGGATCAATAGTCTAAAAAGAGCGATCAATAAGTAAATTTCAATTGGATTATATATAATAATACTTAAAAAAATTTAAAATACCTGGGACCTTCTCTATCTTTATGGGAACGAAATCCTCGGTCACCACAAATGTGACCATAAATGTTCCTGTACTATTAATACAAGAAGATCTATGAAATGATGCTAAAATATCACCAGTACTAGTGGCCTCTGCATCCCTAGGTACATGTCCTGACGCATGTTCTGGCATGTGTTCACTGCCAGAGGGTGCACTAACGGATGCTTGCATGGTATGTGTTGCTGACATTTCAGACAAAAATATAGGCACGGATGATGGGGTCAGATGATGTGATGCATGTGTAGGAACATCAAGATGGACACTTGTACCAACCCCTACTCCTTGGGCAGCACTTGCAGTACCCTAATCATGGCCTGGAACATCATGAGGACGCAAAAAATCCTATAAAAACAACACATATTTTAGTTCATTACATAAAAGAGTACAAAATATAAAACCATGAATGAACTTATGTTATAATTAAAGACCTCATGACAAATTACTTGCAAGTTTTGTGATCTCTTAGTCAATATTTTAACCCTCTCTCTTATCTCATCTGTTTGAGACACTATGAATAACAACTTAAGGATTTCTTCATTGCATTTTTTTTGGGTCTTCCTTATCATATTGAGAGGGTTTGTTGAATAAGCGATGTCATCATCACATAAGATTGACTAAACCTCCCTATGGACGCTCTCCTCTACTACTGGTGCCTTTCCCCAATCAGTCGACTGCAACAAGAATATTAAAAACATTATCAAAATTAACCCAATAAACTTATGAAAACAACATAACAATAAAAAATTTAGCTTGTATCTAATTTATACAATTACAATGAGGTAAACGTGTCAGGTAGAAGCGCCTAAAGATACATCGCGATTCGTGGTTTGGGCTGGAGCCTTCTCCATATGATCAATGTCTTGCTGTGACAAAAAATAAATACAAAAAACATTACCGAAATGAAACCAATAGACTTACGAAAAAGAAAGAAAGAATAAAATTGTATATTGGAGTCATTAATTGGAGGTTGGGTAAAATGGTACATAGTACGTACCACCCCCATAGTAACTATGTTTTTAACTAAGCAATTCAAATTGTAATCAATTAGCAACTCTTCCCCTGCAGTTATTGATTTTATCTCACATACGAATACACGGTTTCCCTTGTGCGCCTCAAATATGCAATTGGGTTGCTTCTTTGTTGACCTAGGTCATGTACTGTTTATAAACCTTGCAATATTACCTGATGCTTTTGGCCTTCTGTCAATGTACATAGCCACTCCTTTATTTTGATCCTTACATGGCCGATATAATTTGCTGATGCATACTCTACGTGATACTTCTTCGTGGTGGCATCGAACCAATTCCATCCAATATTTGTAACTGTAATAGGGTCTGACATAGTCCATCAATTCAGTAACTTTTTCATAACAAACCTTTATATCATCCATGCAAAATAGGGCCAAACGATGTAATAATGATGGTGCTATGTGATATATCCCTCGTTGACACAAAGTGGGTGTTTATGGAGGAAGTTCCTTGGGTACCATTGCTTCAAATAGGAATGTTTGTACCCTGTGAGGGAACCCCGAGGATTTCTATGCTCTCATCATCATAAGAACGCGACCCCCTTGATGGCTCCATCCATTTTGGTACTTCTTCTAATATTTTACACCCGGAGCTCCTAGTTGATCTCGCGCAGACATACTACATGTCTCGCTTTCCTCTTCTCTTCCCAAATTTCCCTCGCTCAAGGAAGACATATTTGACAAATACCTATTTGGTGGTACCTGCACTCATAAGAATGTTGGATGAAGTTTTTTCATGGTGATGTGATCCTAAGGTGACATTATGATTAATCTATCATTTCATCGCTAGAATTTCACAGGTTATAAGGTAATCAAGTCTTGATAGATTGCAAGTTATTGTTACTACTGTCCAAATGTGTCCATCACAAATGAAATCTACTTAACGTTTTAACTCTCAAACTTTCTAACAAGTGTTAAATGTGACTATGGTCCACCGGTTACACAACCAAGGACTCAAATGTATTCTCTAATTGTAATTAAAGGACTTTTTCTCTTCATTCAAGTAAATAAACTTGAAGGGAAACACCACCAAGTGGTTTATTGGACACCTACATGACTAAAAATAGCAGCAAATTTACCTTTAATTTCCATATGTCTAAGTGGTTAATGGGGAGGGAGTGTCTACTAGGCCTGGTTAAGTCATCATAAGTTTATGCTTTGGCAATAATTTTTTTTTAAGTCATCTTAAATATTCATATGTCTAATTGCTAGGAGACTTTTAGTATGTTTTAAGGTAGGATGATTGATGAAAGAGCCCAAAGAGCCTTTCTCCATGGTATTCAGGTACACATAGCAGCAGTCTTCTCTTATATGGTTGGACATGATTTAAAGAACTTAGCTAGGAATTATTCATTTAACCTAAGGTTCTCTCATATTGCCATCATTGGAAAAGTATGATCAAATTCTTCTATTATGAATAATTGGTCTATGTGCCTCTAGTAATCACTATAAATGTTTGTAAGGATAAAATGACTAATTGCATCAGGTAGGAGAGAATCAACTTTGAGTTCTTAGTGTATATTCCTCTATTCTACATAATTTTTAAGAGACGTGTGTGGAGGAGGGTTATCACTACAAGAGGGAGGAGACCTTTCCTTGTGATGGAACTTCAAAAATTTTCTCTTTGTTTTCCATTTTTATCTTGCCTTATGTCTCTGGTCATCTATGGTGTTTGGAAAAAGCCTAAGGTTGGGGTTTTACCTTTGTCTTCATGTAAAACCCTAGTGTTTATCTTACGCCTTGGGTGGGATCTTTTGGGCCATTACTTTTTGGAATAACACAAGGCGATCCAATTGGCTGGTGACACATGTGCTTTCTGGCCCGACGCTTGTTTGCTCCTTCTTTTTCTATAAGTGGATTTCAAGAAATGCAGATAGCAAGTTAGATATTTTTGGTCGATTCTAGATGAAGTTGCAGAGCAAATTGTAAATTCTAATGGTTTTAGGGAAAATGCAATTTAGGTTTTGAGTCATTCTGTAGTAGGTTTTGAATTCATGGGGAGTTGATGTTTTATGACAGTACTGGCATTTGAATTGATATGATTAATTCAAACTCATGTCTCTCCATTGTACAAGCATATCTGAATTTTGAATAAAATGATCAAGGGTTGTTTCGTTCATCTCACTGTTGTGGTGTGTATGATTCTTGTTTTAGGTTTAATTCAAGGAATTAATTAAAATTCTTGAATGGGATTGTAGGTGGATATGTTATTTATAAGGATTTGATAAGTAGTATTGGGTTAGAATACATATTGATGAGATTGTAAAGCAGTGTTATCAAGGATCTTATATGTTATGTGTTAAATCTATCATAAACTCTTAGATGCTTATAAATTTGACTCCTCCAATGGATATATGGCACTGATCTAAGTTGTACTTATTTGTATTGTTTAGTATTTGTTTTCCTTTACCTAGAGATTGCTACAAATTGCAAATCAATGACTATCTTATACTGTGAAATGTTGTTGTAGTTATCTCATGCTCCAAATAGTTGATATTATTGATAAACAACTAATTCTATTCAGTATTATCCTATTATGTTGAGCTATTAAATGAGATTATTTGTTGTTGTTAATGTTGTTTATGATAATGGTGTAGAGGTTGTAAACGCATTAAGGGATCACCCTCCCGGGTCTTGCAGAGGCCAAAGTGTAGGAGGTCTTTAAAATCCTCATCAATTGGTCCAGGTCCTTCAAGCCGCCCTTTATTGGAATTGGAAATTCCATAGGTAGATTAGAAGATCAACCTGCTTACCGTAAAAATAACCAACATCTTGCATATGTTTGTGGTGGAGGTATGAAAGAAGAATTCTATGCCCCTATTTCCAATCATTAGATCTACCTCAACCTAGCATATACTTGGGATAAGTCTACAATTGCTTCAGACTCAAGCGATGAAGGCTATGTGTGATGAAATCCTAGACCTCAACCAAGATGTGGGTAGATTATGGGAGTTTTTCCAAGAACAGAGGCTGGTCAATAAAAATGTGAAATACTAAGCTATTTTATTTTTTTTGTCTTATCTTATACCATTTTACAAGAATGGGGGTGCCGATGTACAAGATCTTTGGAAACTAGGCATGAAAATTGCAGGCTAAAGAGAATGGGGGTGCCAAACTTACAGTACTCATTGCCCCTTGGTCATTGATTTTCCCTGAGTGCCCTCAACCTCGTCCTTGGTGCTAGTATTGACCTTATTTTCACTCCTCCAAACTCTTCCTTAGCGTTGATATTGACCTTGTTTTCACTCCAAACTCTTCGTTGGCACTGGTATTGACCTTGTTTTAACTCCAAACTCTTCCTTGACATTGGAATTGACCTTGCTTTCAATACTCCAAACTCTTCCTCAGCGCTGGTATTGACCTTTCACTTCTCCAATTTGACGAGCTACAACCTGGTTTCATTAGGTTTTATAGTATGTTAATTAAATTGAAAATTTTGGCACCATTTAGCTAGGTTTTAATATTCTACAATATAACTAAGTATATATTAGCTATATTTTTCATAATAAATAATATAATTATTCAACTTATAATTATATATTATATTCTTTAACAAAATTATTAAATACGTATAAAATTATTATAATTAATAATTAATAATAAGTATATTTTTATATAATACAAAATATAATTAATATAATATATATTTAATATAATAGCAATATATATTAATATGAGAGAGAGAAACTAAATTTTCTTTGGTTGTTTCATGTCAACAATCCAAGGATGGCATGTGTCCTTGGGGAATTATGCTCAAGGTAGAATGCCATTTGATTAAAAAGATATGATAATTCTCCTTTAAGACCTCTTGATATTGCCATTGCACTTAAGAGGCGGATAAATATAGGAAGAAATAGAGGGAGATAATGAGAAACATGCAAATGAAAGGGAGACAAAGAGATGAGGGTAGTAGGATAAAGAATGGGATGAATAGATGAGAGATATGGGGGAGGGTGATTGATATATCTCTCCTGTCACTCTCTCTATATCTCCCACTATATATGTCACTCCCTCTTCCCCCTCTATCTATTGAGCTATCTCTCCCTCTCCCCCCTTTCTCTCTCATTCACTCCATCTCTCCCTCCATCTCTCCTACTCTATATCTCTATCTCTATTTCTCTTTTTATCTCCCTCTTACTCATCTCTCTATCTCTTTCTATCTATATCCCTTTCTCTCCCTCCCCCTCTCTATCTCCCCCTCTCTATCTCTCACCATTACTCCCTCCCTATCCCCCCTATCCATCAACTCTCTATCTTAACCTCTCTTCCTTTTTCTTCCCATATATCTCTATCTCTCTCTCTCTTTCTCTCCCCATATATTAACTAAGAAGCCATGCAAGCATACAATAGTATATGTTGGTAAAACTATAATAGTGTTTTATTATATAAGTAACACTTATCTTTCTAATGTCAAGCCTTCTTATAAAAATAATGTTTTATTAAACTATAAGTAGATTATTGTCACCACTCTTCATTCAACATGAAATTCCAAATGTAGCAATTGTTTTGTTGATTTTGTCAAGTTTCATTAACCAAGATATTTACTGGGTTGAATAAAGTTGTGTTATGGCCCTTCATCTCTTTAAAATAATTAGACAATATTAGCGAGATTAGGAAGGGGCAAAAACTAAACTCCTTCAAAATAGGGGTAGTTGTGGGTTTGTTGGTTTTCTTTGTATACTATATACTTAGTTCCTCTAGGATAAATAAGTCACTTTAGATCATTTTATTAGTTGTGTATTCTAACTAATATAGAGTAAGCTTTTTCATTTTAATTGCCTACTTTATAATAGTTTATGTGTTGAAAGAATTGTTTCCATTGTTTGTAGTTTTTACATTGGAATACAAATCATATTTAATTTTATACCAATATACTTCTTTCATAAAAATATTTGTTTGAAATAAGTGATTCATAACCCATCTAATCAAATCATAATTAACCTATCAAAAAGGCAATAGGAATTTTCTAAAGAAAGAACACTTGACCCAATCATAAGTGTATGGGCTTCGAAGAAAGGAGTGATCCACCTT
>VDFB02193969.1:0-17755 GCA_007258455.2 Sequoia sempervirens | reverse complement strand
TTCTATGACACTCCCTAACAAAGTGATTTTCCACACATAAGAAAATCCCTCTTGAAGTGGCCTTTTGTATAGTTTTATCTTTCAACTACCACTAGCTTACCTTGCATTCAAAAGTATGGTTGTTTTGATATTTTTATTCCTATATAGTTATTGTTGATGAATATCCTATTGTTCCCTCATTGTTATTTTCGGCTTTGTCATTAGTATACTAATTATACCATAGCGTTTTAAATTTTGGTTATTGATTCAAATTTGTTCCATTTCCATTCCCCATGATTCTATTATTCTTCCTCTTAAATAGATGTGCTTTATAATTTTTGTTGTGGAAATTTTTTCAAGCTAATGCTAAGGCTTGAAGTTTCCACTCTTGCTTAAAGTAATTTTATTTTATCACATCCATCTTGTCAAGTCCATGCATGCCTATATCAATTCCTATGGATATATCAAGACCCAATATAAAATTTCTAATTTAGAATCATTCATCTTGCTTGTACAATAGTACATGCTTAAGCAATTTAGTGAATCTCTCCCAATACTACTAAATTGTTAATTACCCTTGTTTCAGGTTATGAAACCCAATCATCTTCTAATTATAGAACAATGGGGTAATTGATGCTTACAAAATAAGGACACAAATAATCTCCAATTATTGTCCAAGTATTATTTTCCTTGATCTTAATCTCCCTTTTGACTGTCTCACCATGCAACAACCTCTACTATCAACCAATAATACCCCCAAAGTGCCTTCACCATCTCAAAATAATTCACAATTCAAAGAAATTTGCCACTTCAATGAGCCAAGATTCATCCCCATCTCTCAATTATGTACCATAAAACTTTGGAGGAGTGATATTTTTGATTCATGAGATAGTTCCTAACTAGCCTTATCCAAAAAATGTAATCCTTGACTAAATCTTATTTTCTATTTTTTTGAAGTATTTTGATTGACATGATTCTTATTTGGGATTCAATTATTAATTTCCTCAAGGTTAACATGAGGTTCCATGCTATCATCAATATCCATGTCACACACAACCAAGAACCATCCTTAGTACAATGGTAGATGGAAAACCATCAATTACAAGGGGTTTCTAGTGTAGGATTAAATAATCATGTAATTTCACCAAACTATGCCATAAATTATAAAATTTATAAACCAAAGTTACTTGTTGCAACTAGATTTCATGCTCACTCACCTCATCTTTGAAGTCCACAATTAGCAATTATTCTAGCATGGAAGTGCCATGAGACAAAGTTGATTGAAAATCCCTACCAATATCGAATTAAAGTCCCTTACCATCCATGTACCAAGAGTAATAAAAATCCTTTAACACCCCTTCATTTTGTTATTTTGATCGAACAGCGTTCGTTATGTATATTTTTCCTTGTTAGCACGTTGGTTATAAACTTGGTTACTTTTGATCACTAATTATTAAGCGATGTAAACATTATATTGTGATGTGATGGTACTTTTATCAGATGATATTATTATTTCATGTTATGGATTAAATTATCATGTATGTGAATTATTGATGCTTTATGTTTTGATTTTGCAAGTAATGATTAGAGATGTCAGTTAGCGATATTGTATTGGTGAAGGGGACGGGATCACATCACTCGCATGCGAGTGCCCTGTGATTCCGCGACTTCCTCTTCACGGTGTGTTTTGATGTTTATATATATATATATATATATATGAATGCATGTTCGACACTCAGGTTGTGTGCAGGATGCAGGTACCAGACATTGACTCCACCTGATTTCACAGGTCTGAGCATGTCCCTTGTTCAACGGAAATGATTGGGAGATAGTAGCTTGGGTTT
The DNA here is from genome assembly GCA_007258455.2 of Sequoia sempervirens. NCBI lineage: Eukaryota > Viridiplantae > Streptophyta > Pinopsida > Cupressales > Cupressaceae > Sequoia > Sequoia sempervirens. The sequence goes on along the minus strand of VDFB02193969.1, from coordinate 15,932 downwards.
CTGTGTCGTGACATCACCCTAGCCTAGTGGGTCGTCGGGTTGTTAGTTGGGTTAAACTGTTGGTCTTGTCATCTTGTCTCCCTTTGCATGCATGATTTAAATTTTCTGGTGAAATGGTGTTGCTTTATTTAATTTTATTGCAAAAATTCATAATAGAGTGCTCATTGATTTATTAGTTGATTTAATGCAATGGATGAATAATCTAACCGTGAATTAGATTCATTGTGGATTAAGTAAATTAAGTCCAAAGGTGTTAGCATTATTAAATGATGAGACAAAATAAAATATATATATTTCGAAGTTGTATTGCATTCCTAATGTAAGAAAATAAAATTTAAATATGATTTATTTTAAATGTAATAGTTGGATTTAATTTTGTGAAATAAAATAAATTTAGCTAGCATGGTGGGGTAAATGAAATTTGAATTTAAATGAGCATATGCATTTGAAAAGGGAAAATAAGATGGTTTTATTGTTTTAAAAAAAATAAAATATCCAAAAATATCCAAGTTTGCAATAACTTTTGGTGGGTGGCTAAATTAGGGGTTTGACCTTTTTTTTGGAGGCCATAAGGAAAATGCTTTCTTTTTTGGAATTATCTTTTTCTAAAATTTGGAAATTTGAGAGAGAGGAAGGAGGAAAACTTGAAGAATTTTTGGAAAAGAATTGTGGAGGAGGAGTTGGAAAAGCTTGGTGGTGGAAAAGATTTGGAAGAGCACAATCTCCATTAAAGGATTCTTCAAAAACTAGGAGAAAACAAAAGGTTTCTTTTTTTTCCCTTCTCTATGCAATTTTTATTTCAAAAATCTTGTTTGTAAATGGCTAAAATGTGGATTTGGATAATTCAAACATTAAGATTTTAAACCCATCATAGATTCATCATTCAAACTTGAAAGTGTAGAGTTTTGCATTTGTTTTTAGAAAACAAGTTGAAACATAAATTTTCTTCAAACCAACATGAAAAAAATTTGAAACAAATTGAATATTTCAAATGGGTTTTGTTGAAAACTTGTTGTGTTGTGAAATTTCTATTCCATTTGGGTAAAATTTTGAGATTTTGGTGTTAAATTGTGATGTTTTTAATGAGAATTCAATTTGTTCTCAATTCCAATCTGGGTATTTAAAAAAAAATACTGTTACAGTCCTTCCTTCATGACTGTGTGTTTATATAATGGCACATATATGCACATATATGTATATTATTACAAATATATACATATATGTGCATATATGGTATTTAAAATGCTATAAATTTGTTGTAAATTTATTTTATCAAAGTTGTCTGGTAAAAATAATTTTCTGTGTTTTTTAAAAACTGGGTCCCACAGATTTTGTTAAGGTCGGCGCCTTTGGGATCTATTAACTCACAAGGCCACACGCCGCAGCCCCTCACTACGCCTCCCCCAGAGGGAGGCCAAGGGCAGCCGCCTTCCCCGGCACACTGCAAGTGGGAGAGATCAAGCACGCAGGGGACGCAGGGGTCTCCCCGGCCAAGGCTTCTCGGGCTACAAGTGCAGGGGTTTAAACCTTGTTTTGCTATTTCTGCGGGTTTCATTTTGTTTTATAAGCACTTCCTTTATATTTTTATTTTTATATATTATATTAAATATAATATATGTATTTTATATTATATTATATATAATATATTATATATATATTTATATCACATTTAATATATATATAAATATTGTGAATTTCAATGTTTGTTTTAAATAATAAAATTATTATTTAAATATATAATTAATATATTTCAAATATATGAGTTATATATATATTATTTACATATATATATATATATGTTGAAATACATTTTCATTATATTTTAAATAATGAATTAATGCAATATGATTTATTTCGGGAAATTTTATATTAAAGTAGATGGTTAAGTGTCATTTATATATATAAAATGCATAGTATTATATTTACGTCAAGGATACGTTTTTTATATATATGTTTCTTTTATATATATATATATATAAATAAAATGATAATTGTGTGTCACCATCAAGTCATTCTTGGCAATGTATAGGAAGTTATTTCATTATGAGAATTTTGCATTATGATTAATTGATCAAGTGTAGATTGCGAAAATAAGTGCAATACATTAGACCACTCGCGTAATTGTACCAGAATTGATTTGATTTAATTTGAGTAATGCACCAATGCGTTGAGTGAATTGGATTTACGAAATCCTAAAGTAGTTTACTTTATATTGCTTATGAGGCTTCTTTTTGGGTGTGGGGAAATCTAGTCCGTGATATGTAGGTCTTCCAGATAGGGCTTTCTTTTATGTGTTTGGGTGGTTGTTATGTTGGTCAACCCTAGTCTACCCTGGCTAGTGCACGCACTGTGTCCAGTCAAGCCCTGTCATCTTGGTCGGGATAGGTTGACTTCATGTCGTGGTTAGGGATTCATCATTCCGAGATTGCACTTGAGTACCTTTGGTGGTGGCTTAGTTCCACGTGTTGTCTTAGGGAAGTGGCTTGCATTGAAGGTCGGCACACAAAGTGGTGCCAAGAGATCTCAATGTAAGTTGGTTAATTCAGTGATAATTTAAACCAATTAATTAGCATAGGTGGTACCAACATTTAAAAAGATTAATTTTGCCTCGCTCATGGACGCAAGTGCTTGCATAGGCTTGGGATGAGACGAGAAGGCCTGGAATGGCAAGATCGTTATCTTGTCCCTTCGAAAGATAACTGATTCCGCATTGGTTTGCATGTGGGGCCGGGAGTCGTTAGAGGTTACCAGGATATCCCGAGATGGGGGCCGGGACCTAGGAAGACTTGCCAGGATATCCCATGCGGCATTGTGATGACACTTCTCTTAAGACAACATTATGTTTGTAATCGTGGTGTGTTCATGTATCTAGAATCTGGAAGCATTGTTACCGTTATGTCATGTGTTGTCATGTTCCTATCATTTTCTAGTTGAGTCGTGTTGCCCATGTTTATAGGTTGTTGGTCTTGATCTGAAACCCTTGTTACTATCTCCTAGCACGGGGGGTGAGCCTTCGGGTATCACATGGTTGGGTGGAACATGCACCATACTCCGTTGTGTTGGCATTTCTTTTGTGGACGAGACTTTCGTGTTGGAGAGCTCGTGGGATTCCAGTTGCTACCTTGGTTTCATTTATGTTGGTGCTATGCATTTTATTTACCCTCATTTTATCGAGGTGGGAATTGTAATAAACAATTATGTCATTGATTTGCCTCATTCTGGGAATGAGAGATGTAAATGTAATTATATCACTTTTGTATTGGAACCGAGAAGGATCTCATGGTCTAAATTGGAAATCTCATGTATGGAATGTATGTGCTTAAATTAATTTAAGTGATTGTTGTTACGTTTCATTTCATGCATGTTGTTTTAAGCTATGAATTATTTAATCTTTGTCTCGCAACCTTAGGGGATTGTTAGTATGGTGTTGTTATCATACTTGTTATTGTTTTTTTTTTAAAATAAAATAAAATAATAATTTGTAGTGAAATTGGTTGTAGTTGCAACTTCCCTAGGAGTTAGCAAATTAGGCGAGGGCATTACAATCCTTAAGATCTCTCCCATATTCATAAAAATAGAGAGGATTTATGTAAGGACATGTCATTTTCACGATGTATGTAGGAAGGGAGAGAAGAGGGAGACATTGTTGAATGGGAAATACCATCACTAAGTGACATGAAAATCTCTTGATCAAGGTAAAATACAACATCCTTGCAATCAAGTAGAGTAATCAATTTCACATACACCATGTACAAGGTTTCCTCAGTAGTGATAAAACTCTAATGTGAGTAACATTTGTTATTTATCTTTAATTTACATCTCTCCCCTTCGTTCCTCCACTAGTCTTTCCATCCTTAGCAACCATCATTTAACTAACTTTATCCATTATCCCCAATCCTTTCATCCATCTTTAACATCCAAATATATTCATACTTATCTTTTCTATTCATCCCTAAATAGTCTTACTAATATCTATTTCATCCATTTTGAGAGACCATGTATGTTCTTTAAACTTATCTACCCTCTCAAGGGGGCGTTCCTAAACCAAATCATATAAAACTGATGATCAACATGTTAAATCCAAAATCCATCCCAATGTTGAAATATAAAAAATAATCTTAATCTTCCAATTCATAATTTTTTATCTCATCCAGTTGATTAGGCTAATTCTAACAACATATCCCACATTACAAATCAACTGAATATTTTTTACTATTTAGTTAATTAGGCTAATTTATTTCATTTATTCAAAATAAATAAGTTAATCCATTTTCCATTAATTAGCTAGATAATTTTTATTCTTTAGATAATTATTTCATATAAAATAAATAAATCACATTTTTTGCATCATCCATAATAAATAAATTGATTAAAAATTCAAACAGTCATGACCAACTAATAAATATAAGTCAAACATCTCAATCAATCTTGACCATCCATTTCTATACATCTCTAAATCTCCACCATTCACATAAAGACAACCCTAAAAAGTAACCTAGAATCATCTCATTCAATCTCAACCCTTCATCCACACTTAATCTTGACCCTTCATCCTTTATCTTGTCCTAGAAGCTAACTTACTCTAAAACTAATCAATCACAACCCTACATTTCAATCAAATTTTAATTATCCATCCTTCATCAACACATCTATAAATAAACCTTCACCCTTAATCAAATCACATGCCATGAGGCTAATATTTGTAGGTATATGTTGAAATGAAAAAGGATCTTGCAAAACACATGAGCAACCAATATCTTCATAAAAAATCTAAGAGCACATCCAAAGTATCAAAGGTTTGTATTTGGTAAGAAGTTATCAGTTTTCCATGATTTTTACATTCCTTTTTCTCTATCAAAGGTAGTAGCTAGATTTAGAGTAGGAGTTGTATTCTTTTGAATTTCTCGTTCTTTCCCTTTAATTTTTTCTATTACACATATCAAATAAGAAATCTATTCACCAAAATGTATATTTTCTTGCATGGGTTGAATCAACCTAGAAACACAATTCTTGTTCCAAAGTCCATTTTACATCAAAAGTAATTATATTAATCTAATCCATCACACAACGATAAGATATCAACTAGTCTTAAGAGATAGGGTTACAAAATCTTATACTAAGTAGATATCACATATTAAGATGAGTGAATTACATCAAGCCATCTCCTATTGGTCTAGATCTACATGCATTAATTTACGTCAATTTTGAAGATCAAGTCCACACATGTGAAGACTAGATCCTCACCCATTGAGGTGAACCATGTTGAAGAACAATCAATTTACAAAATTAAAGATCTTTATTTGAGTCAACCCTAGAAATTTAAAGTATTGAAAAATTGGTTCTTGACATTTGCCACATCAGTTTTCCATCCGCTTAGCAAACTAAATATCATATTCAATTGATTTTAATTGTCATATTTAACATTTATTTCAACTATCAATGCCGAAAAATATATTTATTTATTATTATGATTTAATTAAAAATTTTAAAAACTAAAATTCCTTCTTGGTATACGAAGGTAATAGTTTTTTATTGTATACATTGGGGATTCAGATCCTTCTCATGCTCATGGAATAGAGCAGGGGGACATAGTGAAATTCACCCGAGAGAAAGTCTAGTTTTTGGGATGTACTGATAACGCTTCATAACTTAACATAGTAGAAATTCTTTCAAATCGTTAAGTAATTGCATATTAGAAAACAAACTATGCATGTTAAGAGAAAAAATGGATTATCTTGTTAAATGATAGTTCAAGTCACAGTCTCTAAAATCTCTGTAATAGTCCAAGTCACTGTGTCCAGAATCTCTGTAATAGTTCAAGTCACAGTCTCCAGAATCTCTGTAATAGGAAAAACAAGGGAAGATGCGTGCCATGTTTCCCAATTCATGATGTTTTAGCCATTCATGCTCTGCAAAAAACATTAAAAAAGTTAGAAACCGTTATTTATTCACTCATTTCTTTATAGCCCTATTAAAATCCATACAAATTATCATGGCATAATAGATAAACTAACCTAAAATTTGCTTGACAGTCAATCTCTCGGAAGGATTTCTCTTCAGCATTCTGGATATAAGATCTTTGGCAGAGTCCGAAATCTTGTACCAGTGATCACCAGTTAGATCAAGATCTTTGTACATAATATTATGCTTAAGGGCCAAGCTGTTTTCCTCTTCCCCTCCAAAAGGATAGTATCCATACAACAATTTGTAAAGCAGCACCCCAGCTGACCATATGTCCACGGCTTCACAGTAGCTCTGGGATTGTAATATCTCAGGGGCCATATAAGGTAGCGTTCCTATAACATCACCCCTGAAAATCTCACCTGCATACAACACAAATACACAAATATTTGGGGTTAATTACAATAGTTTTAATCATAAGAATATAATTATTTCTTTACACAGAAATTTCTGTGTATTTAAACAATCATTCTGTCTAAATATGATCAAACTTTAGCAATTTTATCCATTCATTTGTAACCAAAATTAACCTTACTGAATGAAGTCAATTCATAAACAATTTGCTGCTGTTTATATGAAATCCTGCCAAAAGAAGACACTCACCTTTGGTAAATACCTTAGAACTGCCAAAATCTCCCAATTTGATCTCCCAGTCCGGCCCTGCCGACGATATGAAAACATTCTTCAGCTTAATATCCCCATGAATAATGCCCATTCTGTGGCAGCTCTGAATGGCTTTCACAATCTGTCTAAAAATGCAGGAAGATTCATACTCTGCATTCCAAAGCCTACCATTTCTTTCCACAAAATGCCACAGGTCTCCTTCCTTACAGTACTCCATTACCAAATGGAAGAATTCCAAATCCTCGTAAGCACCTTTCAGCTTTACAATTCCATGCTGGTTTCTCAATCTGTGCATTATTTGCAGCTCGCTTCGAAAAATCGTGCCTGCATTTTCGATACCATCACCTTTCTTGTAAAAAGATTTACAGCAGAAAGCAGGGTTTCTGCTGCCTTTGAGATAACATACCCTGAGTTTATGATGCGGGGAGTTATCTATTACCCAATCCAGAATGTAATCGTCCTCTACAGAGCCCTTAATCACTTGTGCTTCTTCATTTGAGAGACATGGAAACACACTTTTCTTTACAAATTTGGCCATTTTTGCCAAATTGTCTGCAGCAGATATCCAGAGAGTTGAGGCGGCGCTGTCTAATGAGGGGCGGCCAAGCTCTTCTGCGAGAGAAGTATACGTTATTACCTTGGCTTCTGAATTCTCCATTGCAGAGTATAGGGATATGAATAAATTATTATGATTTTTCCTAATGCTTTAAATAAAAAAAATTATTAGGCTTTTGCCTAATGTTTTAGGCAATGATTTAAATAATAAATAATAATTGCATGCAAGGTATTAGTATTTAATAGATAAAAATAGTTAGTCGGCTAATGTCAATGGAATTTTATGAATAGTTAACTACAGCTTTACATAATGTAGGAGATATGAATAAATTATTATGATTTTGCACAATGCTTTAAATAATAACAAATAATAATAAAAATTGTTATGCTTTTGGATAATGATTTAAATAATAAAAATAATTGCATGCACGGTATTAGTGATTTAACAGATAAAAATAGTTATAATAATTGTATGTAAGGTATTAGTGATTTGATTATAATAATTGCATGTAAGATATTAGTGATTTAACCGATAAAAATAGTTAGTAGAGTAATTTTCAATGGAACTTTATGAATGAATAATTGCAACTTTAGATAACTTAAATAATTTAATTTAGCTATAATATCTTGAGATTTCTTTTTAGTATTTGTTTATATATTTTTTAAAAAAAATTGTAATGTATTTTTTATAGGTAAAAGAAATTTGAACTTTGTATTTAGTGTTTCTATTTAGTTATTTAATTTTATATTATATAATTATCTTTTATTTATATTTTGTAATTTTATTTTGTTGAGTAATATAATTAATTTTCATAATGTATCTTTTTAGTAATTTTTTTTTTTATTAATTCTAACAATTTTAATCTAGTTTTGACTCCTACTTTCACTTTTAATATTTTCAATGGGTTGTTTTTAAACATCAGTCGAATCAATGGTCAAGAATGCAATGCTCAAATTTTTCATTAAGAAGAAAAAACTGACCTATTTTTTTTTTTTAAAGGACCTTATTAACTTAATTCCATACAAGACAAGGTACCTTGCTATGTGCACCAAATGGTGATGCATGTGCATCGTCACCATCTGCATGTTTCCCAAGGGTGAGGAAGGGAATTAGTACATGATAATGAGTGTGTAGGTCCAATCACCAACACCCTTTGGAGATGGATACCTTATTGGGGAATGGTGAAATATGCTTAAGAATTTCCAAGGGATTACCTCCCCATTGGTTGGTCCCTTTAGTTTTCTCTATATGAGAATGAGGTGGTCATGCCAACGTGGAATGCCCAAAGACCTAAAACTACTAACCCTAAATGATTTAAGCTAAATGAGCTATATTACTCCTCTAATCAAGGGACCTAACATTTAAGAGTTCAATAAAGTTGGCCATGGTACCTAGGGCTTCCCAAAAACTTAACACATGATCTAACCAAGATTATCACCTTTGAAGATAACCTTGAATTCCTCTTCTTTAGTCACTAATCATAATTAATCCACATCACATCCACTATTAATTGATCATGTATTTTAAGGATACATCTACACAATTCACAACACCATGCTCACATAACAAGGTTTATGAGGATGAATGGTGCCAATTATCTCTAAATAATGTATAATCATACCATTGTATCTGTTGACATTTGAATATTGCAAATATATAGAACCAAAGTACCATGTAACCATGTATATGAGTATCATACGTACCATAAAACCAAGTGACCATAAATTTGAGTATCATAAGTGCCATGGAACCAAGTAACCATTACGAAAGAAGGTCTTGAGGCCTTTCTCTAAGGACCCCTCCATACATTTCATAGTACCTTCCCCTTGTTTGTGTAAGGAGGTTAGCCTCCAAAAGGAAGGTACAAAATAAGTACATGTGGAAATAGGGGAGAATGGATTATGACTGTCTCATATCAGTCCCATTTGCAACCCCCATCCTCACAAAATTATTCACTAGTGCATCTACTCCCCCATATGACCTACCAGGGAACCCTCCTGGATATGGTAGTTTACAATAGTCACATTACAAAATATTTTTTCCAATAGCTGAAAATAACAAGAAAGCCTCAAACCAACAATTATTAACTAATAATCAAAATTTCAATAAGATTTCTCAAATATATAAAATAAAAAATGATTCAAAAGTGGTCACATCAAGAAAACTAAACTGAAATAAATTAAATAAGTCATTGAGCCAAAAAATACTACCACAACATTTAATATGGCTAAATAGTCCAAAAGTAAAATTTTACACTATTGGCATAATTCAAAAGAAAAATACAAAGAAAAAGAGATCATCAATATAACCCACATTTTCATCAACAATTGCACATTATGAACACCATGTTTCTTTGCTAAAGCCACGTAGAGGGGGGAGGGGAATGATGGTCCTCTAACCACATAATAGCATGAAATAAAAGGGTGGTTCTTGACCACATGAACATAATAGTGCATAGTAATATGGTGGACTCATCCACAAAAGAATGGTGGTTCTCTAACCACATAAATATCATTGGTGAAAATAAAAGGGTGGTCCTTGACCACATGAATATAATAGTGCATAGTATCAAGGTGGAATCATCCACAAAAGAACATAAAAGAGTGGTCTCTAACCATATGAATATAATAACCATATGTTGATCATCAAGTATAGGTCCCACACAACTTGGGACATGCTAAGAAATCAACCCTTAATTCATTGTATCTACAATACTTCATAGGAACACCATTTGATGCATCAGAGATGAATTTAGTTGGATCATTGTAAAATTTTCACCCCATTTATATCCCTAGCTTTGATTAGGATATCTTGGTTACTCAAATATATTGCCATAATCATGTTGTGACATGCTTTAATGTCCTCACTATATTCTTTACCCCAAATCATGAATATTATCTCCCTGTAGATCTTGATAGGATACCATGTGCTAGTGTTAGGAGGTGTTCAATTTTTCTCTTGGAAATCCCCATCTTCTCATCCCTATGCTCAAAAATCTAAAACGCCTTAATTTTCTCACCCATAATTTACAAAGGGTACACTATGCGGATCATGTATGATGCCCACTTCTCTTACTCCAAGTTGGATACCCTAAATCACAATTGGAGGTACACCACAACATTTACTAATTCTTTTCACATAGTTTACACATATAACTTCATGAAGTACACTATGCTAGTGAGGCACCCACACTTCACTTGCTTAGAAAAAGTTCTTTTCCACTCAATCATATTCATATCTAATTATTTTGTAGTTGTTTCTTTTATTTTCAAAATAATACAAACTATGAGTTTTCCTTGATATTCGCCATATTATGCTATTCTTGAGAACAACACACAATTTTCACTCTTACAAGGTCTATTCATTTCTAGCTACCTAAAGAGATTCCTTTCTATTTATGTTCTTGGTCATTTAATAGTTGTTTACAAATTCACACAAGTTTCTTGTTTGATTGTCACTTTCTTTCTAGGAAGTGGTCTACTAATTACACCATTATTTCTTATTTTGATACGTTTCACTTGTGTTTTTTCCACTAGTATTGCTAACAATCAATGCATAGAAGTTTTCTAGTTTCCTTTCTAGGTTTCTTCCTAGGTTTTAGCATGATTGGGTTTGCTATGTTTTAATATTTCTAATTTAATCACCAAGTAACCCAAAATTGCACAACACATTATCTACTTAGGAATTACAGAGTTAAGTTAACATTTCTATTTGCATAACCTAATAGTGTATGAAAGAAATTCAAATAATGTGTATATCTCAAGGCTAATCATCATTGCTAATCCTTAAGTGCATAAAAAGAAGCAACATTCCTATATCTAGTACATAAATCATTTAGTGTATTCTTGTCATGCCCACTTTTCAAACACTTAAAGGACACAACACAACCTAACTAATCTACAACAACTTAACTAGTTTGCAAATATATAAATATAAATATAAGTATTATATAAATATAAATATATATATATATATATATATAAAAATATATATATGTAAATATATATATATATATTAAACAATAACATAATACATTAATTTAAGGGAACAATTGATGACATCATTTAGTTAAGAGTCAAGATAGCAATGAATCAATTTTTAAAACAATAAATGACTACATCTTATAATTAACAACATGACGTATCTTAAATTACTTAATTTTCTCTTGCATACAATTGTGTCATAATTTACTTGCTCCCAATGCCTGTACCTGTAAGGTGTCTACACGACTAGATGCACAACATAAGATCAATGGATGATTAGTTACATGATCATCAAGATAAGCCATATCATTAATTTAACTGGATAAATCAAATTGTAGTTTATAATTGGATTTGTAATGAGGGACAAAATATGCATCATCAAGAGGGAATGGTAAGTTCAAAGAAAACCTTAGAAAGAAAGGACCTAAGGGCTAGACTTATGCCTCAGGGGCTCATCTTTGATAGCCTTGTCTACATAACACGCAGATGCTTCATAGTTTGACTACTTGATATTGAACCATCACATAATTGGTTGATCAATAATAGTGTATATCCACTAGGTTCAAATGATGCCTTGACTGTAACTTCAATCATAAACCACTAAAACTATTTCACTCTATAATAAGATAAAATTTTGAGATAAGGATTATTTTCAAGTACACATATAGGATGATTTGAAATTGACTATTGAATTGTAAGACTTAATTGGTGTTGGGGATTCTATATTATCATGATGATAATACTTGAACAAGAGCGATATCTTATGAATGCCAAATATTTCATGGTCTAATTAGAGGATGACCAAGATTGCAGTAACATTAATTGAAGTATGAAATGCTAAACTGCAAGAATTCCAAACATATTAGTAAAAAATATCGTTTGAGGTCAAGAGGTTCAACTAATAAATAAGTTTAATTGTTTCTTGGAAATAATCTAATCACAAGGAATTGCATGTCTAGTCCTACATTAAGTTAGACAATTAATAACCAATTTTACTCCTTAAATGATATTTAAATAAATCAAGCCTCATTACATTCAATAATTAATAACTCAACTCAATTCAAGATTTCGAAAGAATTTGTTGATGTTCATGGGTAAAATAAATATTAACATTATGGAATTCAATTCCACTTCTCCATGCTATGTATTTGGTACTTTTGAAACTCAAAATAACAATAATATATGTCAAAACATTTCTTCTATCAATCTTTCCATTATAACTTCAACCATACTACTTTTCTTATAAAAACATATTCTTATGCTAAACTTTGAATATCCATATGGTTACCATAGTTGTCTTCCAATATAATCCAAAGTGTAAAAAAAAAAAAAAAAAACCAACTCCATATAGTAGAAGAACATATCTAAAGATAACAAAATAATAATCATAAAGAACATGAGTAATCATTTTTTTACTTAAATTATATGTTTGATAATAGACAATTAACGAATCAATGTATCTTAATAACATAAAAGTTGAATTTTCCAATGAATCGACTATCTCTTATAAATAACTTAATAGTTCTTATTCATCATCTTTCTATTCATCTTCAAAAGGGTTCAAGAATGTGATTATCCATTTATAAATCTTATCAATCTTAACTCAAATAACATTATCTAATGCAAATCCATTCCTCTATATAATTTTTGATAACTAAGGTTTCACATGATTCCTTATGCTATTATACGGGCATTTATGTTAGCATGTCAAAAACATTGCTTTGATACTAATGATCCCAAGAGACAAGCTTATCCTAATGAAGAGTTAACCTGGTTATATATCATTGTGCAGGGGAATAGAAAACAAAGTAATCTAATCCACTATTGAATGCACAAGAGTCTAATAGCAATAATGTGTTGCTTCTATTCAAATATAGAAATGAATAGGATAAAAAAGATGTTATAAATAGCAAGGTCAGAAATGAATTTTTATTTTTTTATTTTTCGAAAGGAAAAGATGCTTGAACTCCACATCAAACCTGGTTTAGCTACTCATGATACTAATGATCCCAAGAGACATAAACTTAATCACAATGAAGATTAACCTGGTTATATATATCATTTGTTAGGGGAATGAAAACAAAGTGTCCCAATCACTATTGATGCACAAAAGAGTCTAATAACGGCATAATGGTACGCTTCTATTCAAATATAGAAATGAATAAGATAAAAAAAGATGTTATAAATAACAAGGGGTCAAATGAATTTTTATTTTTTTTTTTTTGGCGAAAGGAAAAGATTTAGATACATCAAACTAGTTTGCTTAGACTATGTAGTTTTTGTCATTATCCTCTAATATAAAGAATCAAGTGAATAATATGTACAATATTTTTTAATAAATGAAATGGCTCGTGTCTAATAGTATTTTCCATTTGTTAAATTTGTTAAATGTTTGAATCTGGGTGCATTACATAGATGTGTGTAAGCTAATGGATACACCTTTATAGCCTTAAATACATGGTATTTTGGACCAATATGCTAATTTACCATGCAAAATTTCTAGTAAGTAATTTTGCTAATCTGCAACATATTCAACAACCATTCACCAAATTTTTATGTGAAATGAACATAGAAATGGTTAGATTCATGTAAATATGTACATGTAATAATTACTTGGTTTCCTCAATTCCAACACAATGCACGTATCTCTAATTTTCCTGAATAAAGGTTTGCATACCATTCGATGGTTTAAAAGATTGCATTCCTTTATTTAAATGGTGATATATCAAAATCTTGCCTTATCAACCATCAAATCTACCAAACTGTTATAGGGAGGGCAACACTAAAATAATCTTAATCATCCAATTCATTTGTCAATCTCATTCAATTAATTGGGTTAATTCTAACATCACATTTCACACTACAAATCAATTGAATAATTTTTATTATTTAGTTAATTAGACTAAATTATCTAATTTATTCAAAATAAATAAGTTAATCTATTTTTCATTAATTAGCAAAATAATTTTATTCTTTAATTAATTATTTATAAAATAAATAGAATATCATATTTTTTTAAAAATAAATCCACAATAAATAAATTAATTAAAAATTTAATAGTCCACGATTAACTAATAAATATAGTCAAATATTTCAATCAATCGAAATCTGACCATCCATTTCTATAAAATATCTAAATCTCCACTAATGCGTAAAAGCCGCCCCAACAAAAGGAGAGGAGGCCACTTTGCACAATTTTTTCTTCTTCTCTTTACATGCATGCAAGAAGGATCACACATTGAAGGGTTAAGATCATATAAACATTAATGGAGATCAACTTAAGTAGTATATCATCATGTCAGTTACATAATTTCCATTAGCACAACTTGCTGCCTTAATAAAAACAATGCTACTAACTAGATTGCACATACCTTCATGATGGTGAATTGTTTTATCTCCAAGACCCCACTTGATCTGGTCATGGTGGGGTGCAAACTGATCCCAACCAATGTGGATTCAAACTCTATCCACCCCTCCAAGAAGATTAGGTGGCCCATGGTGAGAGAGAGAGAGAGTCGCCATTCAAACCCTTAAGCTAGATGAGCAATATGACTTCCTAGTGACCCTTTACCCAAGGTGCACCTAGGTATGGTAAACTTATAATTCCTTCCAACAGTTATGATATTTCAAAGGGGAGTTAGATCTACCTACATTAGCTTGTTGGGTATCCACCTTCCGGTTGTCCACATATCGGCTAAGCAACTAGGGTAACCATCATTGGCATGAAATACTTGTAGACTATTGACCATCTCGAGCCAAGTACTGCTTCTAGAATCTTGTCCATCTCGAGCATAGTGTTGCCCCTAGACTATTGTCCATCTCGAGCTAGTACTACCCCTAGACCATTGACCATCCCAAGCTCGATACCACCTCGAGACCATTGTCCATAATCAAGCATAGTATTGCTCCTAGTCTATTGTCCATCTCGAGCATAGTACCACTCCTAGACTATCGTCCATCACAAGCAAGTACTATTCCCTAGCTTATGCTTAGCACTGGACTGGAAGTAGGATCCCAACTCATGGTAAGTAGGTTCCCCTCCTAGCTACCGCCAAGTATGGCATTGCCTGATATCCTATGAAGAGCATTTCCTACCCTTAGTCATCTTCTGGTGGGAAGGAAACTCTTCTTCCCTAGTTAGTAGGAAGAGGATACCTGATTCATTGATCCTATTGGAATAATTCAAGTCATGGTCTAGCAAGGATTACATTAATAAAAATACTCATTAAAATGAGAATGACTGCCTTAATAGTCATTTGATCGTAACAACTATAGTATTTCAAATGGATAGCTGACTTAGCAGCCAACAGTGTAGCAGGGCATGGTGCAGGTAGTACTTAGAGCCATAATCTAGTATAGTATATTTGATGGTAATAGATTTAAATGTAATGGTAATAGATTTTTGGCTGCACCATAAAAAAGGATCAATTCCTTAAGACAAATATGGGAAGATATATCCTACTCTACTTGTTAAAAAGACATTTTTTGTGTTTACCAAGAAGGTACTCCCCCATTGAGGTATAAATATGTCATTTTGTGCCCCATGGTTAAGAAATTAAGGCTATGATGCATGCTTGACCGAAATCTTCATGGATAGATTAATGACTACAAGAACTAAATTGAGATTTATTCTATAATGTCACATTCTAATATAAGTGAGCAGCTACAAGGACTAAATTGAAATTCATTCTATATTGTTACCTTTGATAGGAGTTACAACTGCAAGATTTAATGAGATCGCTCTCTATTGTCACATTTTGATATGAGTTAATAGCTACAAGTTTGTAAATGAGATTAAATCTTCAATT
>VDFB02193967.1:0-21283 GCA_007258455.2 Sequoia sempervirens | reverse complement strand
GGTTTACGATTTAGACTTTAGAGTTTAGTGTTTAGGGTAATAGAATAACTTAAGGGGATATATGTAGTAAGATCCTAGGACAAAATTACATGGTATAAGGGAATGAAATATGGTGGAGTTGCCTAAGGCAACCAAATTTCATTAAGAGCCTAAGAAAAAATGATGGCTTTAGGGTTTAGGGTTTAGGGTAATAGGATAACTTAAGGGGATATATGTAGTAAGATCCTAGGACAAAATTACATGGCAAAAGGGAATAAAATATGGTGGATTTTCCTAAGACAACCAAATTTCACTTTATGATCCTGGGTAGGACAAAATGAATTGTTTAGTGTTTAGGGTTTAGGGTTTAGAATTTGGAATATTTAATGAACTTGTAAGTTAGTGAAGAACATTTTCTTATGGAATAGTTGATTGAGATCTACTCAAATGTTTCAACTGACCAACCTAGATCATGATGGCAACTTTGATCACCAAATTTTAAGAACTTCTTTGATCCCCTTAAGAAAATTGAATTACGATTTAGGGTGATGTGTGAGGGTTTAAGGGATTTGTCATTTAGTGAGGTCCAGGGAGAAATGTGATATGGTTTCAAAATGAATAAATTTGGTGAAGTTTCCTAAGGCAAACAAATTCATTAAGAGCCTTTTTAAAAAAAAAATGATGGCTTTAGGTTTAGGTTTAGACTTTAGAGTTCGTGGTTTAGGTAATAGACAATCTTAAGGGATGTATATGTAGTAAGATCCTAGGACAAAATTACATGGGTATAAGGGAAACGAAATATGGTGGATTTTCCTAAGACAACCAAATTTCACTTTAAAGTGCTGGGTAGGACAAAATGAATGGTTTAGTGTTTAGGGTTTACAAAACCTAGGGTAAAGTTTTGGTGCCCCTTGGAATATTTAATGAACTTGCAAGTTAGTGAAGAACATTTTCTTGTGGAATAGTTGATTGAGATCTACTCTTGTTTCAACTGACCAACCTAGATCATGAAATCTCATTCATATTATAATCTTGCACGATCTTATTATTGTTAAATTTGGTTGCCTTGGGCAACCTCACCAAATTTTAAGAACTTCTTTGATCCCTTTAAGAATTTTGTCATATTGGGACCCCTTAAGAAATCGATTTACGATTTAAAGTGATAGGATAGCTTAAGGGGATCTAGATGTCTAGTGAGGTCCAAATTTAGTCATACTATAGCCTCATTGGTTCCATCTAGCTCTAGGTCAAAAGTATTTACCCCTCTAATAAAAAAAAGTATCATGATGTTAAAAATGAATCAATCTATACATATCACAAAATTAACAATAATCTTAAATGTAACCCATACTCTAACAATAATAGAATGCTAAATGATCCCCACCCCTAACCATATCCTAATTGAATTGCAAACCTAATTGAAACTTAATTAAATTATAACCTTTACCTAATCTTAAATGTATTCCTATATTATATTATATTTAAATTAATTTATATTTGTATTATAATTATATTAATATTTACTATATATTCCTAATTGTAACCTAACTATTTACTATAAACCTAATTGAATCTTAAGCCTAATCCTCATTAAAACCCCATGTAAATTGTAACATTACCTATCCTTAATTGTAATCTTATATTATATTTTATGATATTAAATATTTATATTATTTAATATATTATATTAAATAATATAAATATTTAATTATATTTCTTTTATATGAATCATCTTCCTATCTCTAAATTGTAATAATAGCATGTAGTTCCTCCAAACTATCATCATGTACCTCCTCCCTTTCCCATGTAATAGGTGTACCTTGTAGGTGTTAAATGGTTCCATCTTGGTCTCCTTATTGATGCATTTCTATCCTTCCACATAAATCTATATAGTATCAAAATATAGGTAATTTTATGGTTGTTGAATCTCTCTTAATTGCTAAAGAGTCCATTATGATTGAGGATGGGTGGATTATTATCTAGGATCACATCTTAAAAATCCTATAGAGGTCATGTGGTATGTTTTTCTTAATACATATATTCCCATACAAACCTCTTTCCATGTATTATCAACTCTCCTAGCACAGAGCACCTTCCTAGATTTATGATATATATGTACCCAAGTGTTTCCAATTGGAATTGCTATACTATATTTCACATTCTAGATATTCAAAATAGTTTTCATAAATTCACTAAATAGACTCATTCTTGACATTGAACCCATATAATTTTATAGGTATGTCCACCAAATATTAGGTCTAGGGTTCATAAATTTCAAATGTTTTAGTGTTATGGGTTTAGATTTTACAGTTTAGGTCTAGGTTTGTGCAACTTAGGGTGACGCTTGGGTGCCTTTGGCATAATTTAGATTTCATAGTTAGTGTCAATTGAATCAATTGTACGCTAGATTTACGAATTTGCTAACTAAATTTGCAAACAAACATCAAAGATAACTATGAATTAATCATTCTTTTTTAACATATTGATTTCTAACTATAATTTAATATTGAAAACTAAAGTTTTAATATATATCATTTTTCCATACAAAGTGTATAAAATTTAAAACATTTAAGCAATTTTAATGATTTTTTAGCTCCAAAACACTTAGTTTTCAAAAATCAAAAATGATTTGTCGACCTAATTTAGGTTTCAACAAAATTTGTTCCAATTCAATTTAGGGTTTCAGTTTTAAACAATTAGGGTTTTTAGTGAAATTTTTTCGTTTCAATTCAAACTAGGGTTTTCAAATTCAATTTTTTTCGCTTGATTTGAATTCAGGGTTTCAAAAAGCTCGATTTGGATTTGTAAATGCGATGTTTTTATTTCATTTCGATTTCTAGGGTTTTGAAACGCAATTTTTTTTGTTTTCTTTCACTTAGGGTTTTCAAATTCAATTTTTTTTTTTGGGTTTAATCAAACAATTTAGGTTTCAAACATTAAATTTTGTTTCTAAAACACAATTCAAGGTTCATTTTTTCATTTTTATTAAAAAACCTTTAGGTTTCATTGTATTTTTTCATCTATTTTTACAATTATTCAATTCTACTATAACAGTTAAAAAAATGCTTAGAACATGACATAAATTTAAAAAAAAACATGCTAAATTAACTTATTTTTTTCAAAATTTCAATTCAAAATAGAAAAATGCAAAAAAATGGCATGTAGGTGGGTACCTGTTGCTGATCGTGGGGGTCGTTGTCGCTAGTACTCAGGGTCCTATCCAATAAGTAGTGAAACCTATTTTTTTTTTTTTTAAATATCAATATAAAATGGGATCCCGATTTATAAAAAATGGATAAACGGATCTATAACCGGATCCTGCTTTTGACAATTGTGATCCCGTTGACAATTGGGATCCTGCTCTTTTCCATTGGTTCGAGATCCTATGGGAAACGGGAACCCGAGTTTTAAAAAGCGGGATCCTATTTCGGCTCAGGCTCGGGATCCCGAATCGTAACGGGATCCCGATTTTTAAAAATCAGGATCCTGTTTATTAAAATCAGGATCCCGTTTATTAAAATCAGGATCTCATTTCCTCAATGCCGATTTCAATTTTTTGGTTAAGGCAAAAACTTCCACGTTTCGTGGACTCAACTTTTTGCACTTACCCATTAAGATCTCCTCTATAATTGAAAAAAGGGGGGAGGAACCAAAATAGGAAAAATACAAAGAAAAAAACATTAAAAAAATACAATAAAAGAAATAAAAACTAAACCAAAGGAGAGAAAAAGCAAAAGAAATCAAGGCAACACAAAGAAACAAAGAAATAGTGCTTACAAGGCACCAAAAAAGAACAATAAAGACATAAAACAAAAGAGACCAAAATTGGCAACAGGAGAAGAACATAATGATAGAAAGATAAAAACACAAGAGGAAGGACGAACCAGGAAAACAACAAATTAATAAAATAGACAAAGAAGGACCAAAAAGGAAAGAAAAAAATAATAAAGGAAATCAACATAACAACAAGGAAAAGACCAAAAGAAACAACAAAGGGGAACGAGGAGAAGACAGATGGAGAGGAGGGCAATATCAAGGACAAACAGACAGAGAGAGAAAAAAATGGGGGAAATCAAACAAAAAATTGAAAATCAGTGAGAGGACGGAACAGGGTGGGATCTACAAGAGGATAACAAAGGGTACTAGGATCGGCTTAATCTCCATCCCTCATCTCGATTAAGGTTCAAGGGGTGATTATTGATCTCTTAACAATCAAATTTTCCTTGCACTTATCAACATTTCCAAAGGAACCAATTTTTTTTTTGACCAGTCATTTACATCTAATGGTTTTACATCATCAAGAAAATTTAGTAGGTCTTATGTCATTTTTCTTTAATGTAACCATCTCCTCATTCATGGCCACTTTATAGGACTTTGCATTATTAATACATCTAGCCTACTTTATAGTCTTAGGAAGTTAGTAATAAAAGTAAAAATGCATCATTAATTTCATAATGAGTCCATCTATTTGGTTGTTGTATTTGCTAAGCGGTTCTTCTTAATGACTAAGGTAGAGGTTCTATCTCTTCTTTGGAAATTTTTAAAATATTTGAGCTCTTTTCCTCATTGAATCCTTTATGGGCTTTTGGTTCAACTTTTTCATCCTTTGGGGTAGTTGATCACATATTTCTTTCCATAATTATTTTCTTACAAAATACTAGAAAAAGTCTTAACTTTTTCAAAGATAATTAATGTTTATTTGATATAGACATCTCTTAGCCATAGGATCCCAAAGATTATACCCTTTTACATCAAGACTACAATTGATGAAGATATATTTTATAACCTTGTTCTCCAACTTTGACCTCTTCTCACTAGGCACATGAGTATATGCCCCATAACCAAAAAATATAAGTTGTCTCAATGAAGGATTTTTTCTTGACCACACATCCATGGGTGTTTTATTAATAAAAAATGATGTAAGAGACCTATCTACTAGGTAATAAGTTGTAGTAACTACTTTTTCTCAAAACTATTGTTCCTAGATAGCCCCACTAAGTGTTGGAAACACCTGGATACTGAGAGAGGGGTGAATCAGTATCTACAAAAACTTAAGCCCTTCAAATCTTAAACCCTTCAACAACATGTAAAATTAGAGTTTTAGTAGGATCAATAACTTATAAACAGATCAACAACACTTAAAAAAAATAGCAGCAATGAAGGATAGAACAATGAACACACATGCACAAGATAACACCAAGTTAACATGGAAAACCCAAGAAGGGAAAAACCACGATGAGAAATCTCACAATATAGGAAGCTCACTGCTTGTACAAAATTACAATTTATTTTAAGGCTCATTTTCTATGGACTTGCAGGCTAAGGCACACAACCTTAGGGAAAGATACATAGAACTTTCAATATTGAGGCACACAACCCCAAGGAAAGATACAAATTACAAGGACCTGCTGAAGAGACTCACTATCTGATAGCAAGATACTTGAAGATTTAGAAACATATGTCAACAATACACTATGTTGAATGAGGCGTTAAAGCTCATCTAACTCTTCTTTTTCACAACTCACTTCACCAATCCATACTCGCACACCACCACTCACTTTCTCAACTTGAAAGTATTTTGATCTTTTATTTATATCCTCCATAAGATCACAAAACATCAATTAGGTCGTCCATAATAGAAGATAAATTATAACCTCAACAAGTCAGCTGCAAAAACATATTTTGGTCCTATCTAGGAGATAGAGAGGATAAAAAAAAAATTAATACATCTTCTAATGTGATCCCAAACAACACATATGCTCATGCACATCAACCCAAACCGGAAACAAGGAAACATGTAGATGAGACATGTAGCATAATACTAGTCATCCCAAAAACACATCTTCTACTGAATTTACTCAATGCGGTTCTCAATAGGATAGGTCAAGACCCAAATACATCTTAACACAACCTCAAATGTTAGCGCAAACCCCCAAGCACATAGTGCTTGAGCAAGAGAAAAATCTTTGTCAGCCAAACATCCATAAATTACCCAAAAAGCCAAATCAAAACACAATGCAACATCAAAGAGATCAAACAAAGATGCGTGGATCACAAAGAGATGTTCCATGAACATCAAAAAACACTTCCAGATACTTCTTTAACACTTTCATGGCACAAACAAGCACCACAAACCAAAAAAACATAGGACACTTCATCCCAAAAGAATAGAATACACAATGGTGAGATGGAACATTAATAAACCAACTTCATTCCAAAGTCCCTAAATTTATATCCTAGGATTGGTTGGCTCACCTTTCAGGTTGCAAGTCAATATCATATCCTATCTAATCTTGAATTTAAATGATAAGAGACCACACACATTTGTGGAAAAGAACCCATGAAATCCTAGGGTGAAGTCCCAATGTTTCACTTTTCCACCTTATCAGAATGATATCTTTCTTTCTTCAATGATTAAAATAATTGCATTCCATGCCTTTAAATACAAGGACAACAACATATCACACAAACTTTTTCTTAGCTAGCTCTATGTAGGAAGGTTAAAGGTGGGAAGTGAGTCAAATTCAAATTTTAAATTCTAGTGTGGAATGAGTTCATGATTACAAGGGTAAACCCAAAATTACAAACTAGTTTTAGGAAAAAAGGGGATGATCACAATGGATAACATGTGCATGGTAATAAATTTGTGAACATGGAAGTAATAAATAAGTGGATACGATGCACAAATAAGGGTGTGTATTAATATGGAAAGAAGGATAAGTGGTAAGTGTATAGGAAAATTTGTAAATGACATCCACAAAATTACACTATTTATCAATATATATGTGTATCGAAACACTCTCCTAAAAAAAGCTAAATAAGGAATAGCATGAATATAAAAAATTCACCATACAAGTATCAACTAATTAAAATATTTTTATAAAGGGAGTAGAATTGAATTTACTTTGTGATGGGAGCATGCCTCTCTACTATGTGGGCGTCAATGTGCTTGAAGTTATAGCTCCAAGCATGGCCATCATGATTCCCAAGGCTCTCTACATCCTTGGCATGGATGAATTGCTTTGCCATGTGGGTCTTCCTTTGCTTCTTAGTGTGGCCATGCTAGTTTACTAGGCATTAGAAAAGTTTACACCTTAGATCTTGGCATTTCACCTATGCATGTCACTACTCAGCAAGAAGAAAATAAATACCAGGATAGTTCCACTATGAATCAGGAGCCCATTACTAATGGCCACGATCTTCCAAATGCATTGGGGCCTCTGCCTAACTATAATCCCCCTCTTTCTAATATAATCTTGATGACTTAACAAATTAGCCACTTTTATTTCATCTTTTTAATTTCAACTTAGACTTTTCAAAGTATGATTCCTTTTGACCCACCTTTTATGTAAATTATGAATTATATTTTCTAATATATTAACAAAAAATATAACATTAGTCAATATTTAAATAAAAAAGGGCTAGTTGGACGGCCCAAGATCTAAAGACCATTATGTTATTGTCAATGTTAGAAGTTTGTCAATAATTTGTATTTTAAGATTTTAAACTACCAATGAAATGAGGTTTTCGCCGCATTTGTTCCATGTTACTTCACTGTAAATGAGCAGGAGATGGGTTGTAAAACGAATCAAGTGGTGAAGTAGATACCTAAAAATAAGTTGACTGTTGACTGTGTGCAAGGCTCGTTAATTATATGGACGCCCCTATAATATACACATTTTGTAAGAAAGTTTGCAGCACTCTCTCAAACAATGGATCAGAAGAAGATCATATGCTGGTCTATACTTATCATGCTGCTCCTCATACTTATCTCACTAGGCATTCATTTTCTTTTCTCTGAGTGCCAATTGCCTTTATTTTCTATAACAATATCTGCAGTTTTAACTAATTCATGGGACACTTTGTTTATGATTTCAGGGGTTGCAAATGGTGATGGAAGTGAGATGGAAGGAAACAATGGTCGATATCTTAGGGTTGCAGAATTTGCATGGCAGCGAAGACAAGTGAGGTATACACCTCCACCTCCTCAAGCAAACAGAGCGACGGCATACCATGCACCTCGTTCACCTGCTCCCCCCGGCGCCCCTACGCCATCTATAACTGCATGAAGTTTCAAGAGCTAATAACTGTGGCGAATAAAGAGATTTTCAAAAAAGGAATAAAATATCATGTGAGAGGTTAGATCAGCCTTGCATGTTAATTGCTAGTTTCTGGTGTGAATCGCCATCCATCTGTGTCAGTTGTGAAGTAATGTATATGCAAATCTATTTACAATCTTATTTTACTATGTCTTTTAAGGCTCTGGAAATAGGTTCAGACTTGCTTGAATAATCAAATGAAGTTAATAGAACTATTTAAAATATTAGAAAATGGTCTGCATGGTAGAATAGAGCAGTGTCAAAGCAAAGAACCGACTTACAGTTGGCATCCTCCAAAACACAGTCTCAACACAAGCAAATTTTCAAAATCATTGCAGCGACCACGGAAGAGGGCAGAAGAGGATCATCGTCAAAATTTAACAATGGAAAAAGAATAGAAAGATTATCCCGAGATATAATTACGCTAGCATGGAGGGGTTGAAACAGTACTTATTTTAAGGGGTTTTTTTCAATTGTATCCATTGACCTACAACGTTACCGATTATTTGTTATTTGTGATCCTTAATTTTTTCAAGTACCTCGTTCGTAGTGCTTTTACGTTAGGATGGGGAATTTTATATTGCCACGATTGTTGGTTTTTGAGATTCCTGGTTTCTTATTTTTATTATTTTTTCATTCATTGTTTGATTCAATAAGTCGATTGGGAGAACTCATGTGCCATGATTAAGAATAGTTTATTCTAGAAGGTCGCTTGATTCAATTGGGGTAAAACCTTTGGATGGCAGTCAGGAGGTTGTAATGATATGGTTGTGTTAAAAACATCTCTAATGATTAACATGATTATTAAAACAAAAAATGTTTATTTATCATTAATAGGTTCTCAAATTCAAGGTATATGTTTTATTTCAAAGTATTTCAATTTTATGCATAATTAAGTTTCTTAAATTCTCATGGCTTTCACTAATGCAATTGGTAGACTCATTTTCCATGACCAAGAGTAGTTTATTCTAAGAGGCCACATAAGTCAATCAATGCAGATCCTTTTAATGGCAACAAGGAGGTTGTAATTGTATGGTTGCATTACAAAAACAATTTTCAATCATCAATATGATTATTAAAATATATATTTATATATATATTATTTGTAGACCCCTAAGACTAATGTGCATTTTATATTTCAAAACATTTCCCTTCGATGCATAACTAACGTCCTTAAATTATCATGGCATTCCCACCATCGAAGTCTATCTTGTCAAACTGAAGTTTATTCACACACAATTGGATGAATGTGGCAAAGACAAAGAATATGCACAATTCATTTATTTTGATCTTGTTCAAGTTAAAGGATCTTTTATAATATTTTGTGTCATCTTTCTATTCTACCATTGATACCTTAGTAAGAGTCTAAGATGCCCACCTTTGAAACCTTTTGTAAGTGCCTCACTTGAGAACAATCTTTAAAATTTATCAAAATTTATACCATTTCTAGACTCAAAGGTCAAGCATTAGTTTTTAATACCTCTAAAAATAAAAGAACATTGATTCAACAACATCAAGGTAGGGAAGCAACATTTAAGGAATAAAAGACCACAAGGAGAGAGAAAATGTGGTGCAAAATGAACAATAAGGAAATGAGGTAGTTGTTAAGGAAAAATAATAAAATTTAAGTTGCAACAATAAATGTCCAAGGGAAAGTAGATAAATTTAAAAGAGGAGTAGGCCTCATTTATCATAATGTGTTCAAACTTGGTGCCTAATGTAAATTGTATAATAGAGAGGAGAGGTAAGATTAGAGCCAATCATTTGACGTATGAAGTGGTGGAGAGGACTTGGTGAGTATTAGCTAGAAGCTTGTAGTTAAAAGATTTATGTCTAAGTCTACAACAATGTGCATGGGTAAAGAATTATAGACATATTCGAGCATAAGGGATTTGTTGGGTAAAATACATGAGGTGAAAAGTGTTGCCAAAGAAACAAGGGGACCAGATGGAAAATCAAGCAAGGGTGGTGGAATTGGAAGAATTGGTAAAGATTCAGTAGGTGAAAATGGAATAAATGGATAACATTCATTAAAGATGACTAGACATATACGCAATCAATGATGAAGAACCTAAAGTTTTTGTGGATGAGAGTGACAAAGATCCAAAAAAGGAGAATTTGATAAGGGATATTTCTAGATTCCCGTGGTGGTTCAAGTGTGAACATTCCAAGTTATTAAGAAGCCTATGTTTGAAGGAGTTGGTTGACTAGATTATAGAACTAAACTATATTTCAAATAAAATATAGTCAAAGACCCAAGGAGGTTAAGGTTTGTATGCAATATTCTGAATGAAAACTATTCATTGTAGTAGGATCATGTTTAAAAGGATAGGAAATAAAGGGGAAAAGAGAAGAGTCATACATGGAAAAAATAGCTGTCATGCTAAGGGTAAAATTCTTACCAATTTTTTAGATGAGTCTATTCAACATTCTATATAACCTAAGGTGGATGGAGGTGAAAATTAAGGACTATATAGAGTATTTTTATCACTCAATGATTAGAGTAGGACACATGGAAGACCTAGTACATAAGGTTGCAAGATATATGAGTGGGGTAGATATTAGTATTCAAGATGAGTTTGAAATGGTAATTCCCAAGTCAAAGTAGGAGGCTTACCAATGTGTGGAAAAGGAAAAAGAGAAATCTTCCAAAAGACAACTAAGTAACACATGGAGTGGAGGGAATTTTTCACATGCAAGGAGTGGCATGATACAAAATAATAGGGAAGAGTCAGCATAAATGTGCATAGTTAAGGAATGTATGTCAAAAAAGTTTGGAAATGTACCACAAAGAGGAGAATATTTCTATAGAATAGGGCATTTATGAGGAATAAGTTTCTTGGTAAAATTATTTTTATGCAATAAAATAGGGATTGAATGATGTAGGGGAATTTTGTTTCAAATAGAATTTTATAGTAATTTTTCTACCATTGTATATGGAGCCATAAGTTTTTAAATTTTTTATTTGAATTTTTTTTTATTTGGGGATAGAAACTACCTACCCGTAAGCTCATTTAATGAGCAACAAAAAATAGAAATGTCATTAAACTAGCTGAGCAAGAGTTTTGAGTTTTAAAAATAATAGGAAGTTGAGTATTAATGAATATTATGAGTATTGCACTAAGGTTTATGTGGGATTTTGAAAAGGAAGTTTCCATATTTTGGTAATTTTGGAAGAGAGGAAAAGAGGACAACAGAAAAATAGAGGACAAAACAGAGAAAAAAGGAAAAAAGGTCAGAACAACAGTGGGTAGAGAAGAATAGAATAGACAAAAGGGAATAACAGAGAATAAAGTATTAGAAGGGACAATAGAGAGCAGTAGAGGACATTAGGAGAATCGTAGAAGACAAAGAGGAACAAGGAGGAACAACAAGGAAAATTTTGTTCTATAACTACTATGTAAATGCATGTAAAACATGTGTGTAGATCTCTATAGAGGTTATGTGAGTTACTTACAGCAATACAACCTCTCCTTTTCCACCTGTTAGCTCATTTAAAGTGGGTTTTTAGGTGCCTACAAGAGGGTGATGCCATTAGTGTGGTATTAGAGCATAGCTACAGCTAGTTGGGAAGAAAGTTAGTGGCTTGAGATTGGGTATGAAGGAAGCCCTTTGAGTGTGAACTATGGGTGTGACTCTACACCAAGGGATATTGCAAATATGAAGACTACAATAAGAGATAAAAAGAAAGGAAGGAGATTACAGCAATAGGATGCCACCAAGGAGATGGACATGGTAGAGGTTGTAGCTGCAGAAGTAGCAGGAATTATAGATGAGGTGTTATAAACTATGACGGGGGTGCAAGCAAGAATGGATGCAATAGAAGGTGGGATGAGGAGAGGCAGAGCACATGAGGATAGTGGTAGTGGATATGATGAAGAAGGAGTAGATATGGTTGGAAATGAAAGTGAAAATATAGATAGAGATATGGATGTGAGAGAAAGAAGGCTTATAAGAGCTATTTCCAACATGGGGAAAGGAACAAGGGTGGAATTACCAAGCTTCTCAGGAAGTTTAAAACCAAATGAATTAATTGATTGGATAACAAAGATGGAGGAATACTTTGAGTATGATGAAGTGGAGGACCCCAAAAGAGTGAAGGTTGCTCAAACAAAATTGAAAGGTCATGCAACACTCTGGTGGAAAGAGGTGCAGGCTGAGAGAAGAAGAAATGGCAGAGATAAGATTACTCAATGGGATTCAATGGTAAGAAAGATGAAGGCTAAACTTATACGTGGTGATTATCAATTTGAACTTCTCAATAAGTTGCAAAATTTAAGACAAAGAGACTTAAATGTGAAGGCCTATATGAAAGAGTTTTACAAGATTTCCATCAAATTTGGTCATAATGAATTGGAACATGAAAAGGTAGCAAGATATGTTAATGGATTCAGGTTGAACATTCAAGATGAACTAAGTATTATAAGGCTACAAAATGTGGAAGAAGCATATCAGCATGCTCTAAAGGCTAAAGAAAAATTGACAAGGAAGAAAGAAGCAAACATTTAGGCAGAGGTGGATTCAACAAAGGTAAAGTGCAGCAACAAAACAACTATAGCCATAGGAAGGAGGCTAGCCATTCAAAAAGTAAAAAAGATAAATAGGAAACAGGATCAATACCCAATGATGGGTAGAGGTGGATATGGTAGAGGCCAAGGTAGAGGCTTCCAAGGCACATTCTTTAATTATTGATAGTTGGGCCATAGATTTTATGAATGCCCACAACACAAGCCAAGAGGACCAAAGAGAACAAGAATAGCAAGTGCTCACATAGAAAAGGGGGATAATGAATCTACAGGGTTTGTTAGTCAACCAAATGAACCTAAGAGACAAGAAGCACTTATGATGAAGAGGAGATTATTGAAACCATCTATGAAAGAAGATGAACCTTTCCAAAGGAAAATTTTGTTTAGAAAAATATGCAAATCAAGTGGAAAATGCTAAAAATTCATAATAGATAGTGGCAACACTAATAATTTAGTTTCAGTTGAAATGGTGGACAAGTTGGGGTCAAAAAGGATAGCTCATCCTACCCCTTACAAGTGTCATGGTTACTAAAGAGGCACCAAATCTTGGTTGATCAAAAATTCCTAGTGAATTTTTGAATAGGCACTTATGAAGATGAGGTGTGGTGTGATATCATGCCTATGGACGTATGTCACTTACTCTTATGGAGGTTGTGGTAGTTTGATAGAAAGGCAATCCATAATGGAACCTGGGAAAAAACTTACACATTGGAGAAAATTTGAAGAAAACACACTCTTACACCATTGGTAATTGTTAGTGAACAGATTTTTCCTTTATAAAAATGAACACAATTGACTCTATAACACCCAAGAAGGACAAAATCAACTCACAATAGTTGGATAAATTATCATTCGATTGATAATCTTCCTCTAAATTTTGGTTGAGGTACAACTCTCTCTTATGATATAATTTTGTATTTTTCAAATATATAAACTTGGGGGTATGCTTTTTACCAAAAAGAAGGAAAGGAAAACTACACTTTTTCATATCCATGACACAAGCGTGAAGAGTAATGCTTAAACTAACTACTCCTAAAATGAAAGGACTGGAAAACAATCAATATTGTGACTCAAAGATCATCTATTACTAACGTTTGCTAACTCGACTCGACATAATTCCAACCATTTAATGTAAATAATATGAACCAAATGTCATAGAACATTGCATTCTCAAAGGAAAGGAATGTTCAAATTCCTGTCAAATCTTAAATACTTTCTCACATTGAACACTAACATCTAATTCACAATTACTACTTAAAGACAATAATCATCCATAGAAAAATGAATTGAAACTGGAAAATTTGATCCTTTATTAAGATCGATTCTCACTCATGCATCAAAGTGCAAGGGGGATCAAAATGTTAGACCCTTACAATGTCTCATAACTAATATTTAAACACTTTCATACGTAACGGTTAAGGTTTCTTGGAACAACTTCTTAGATGTTAACCGCTATCCAATTGAATAAAAAAGGCCAGAAATCAACTAACCTTTTTAGATTGTGACAATTCCCTACAGTAATTGTTGTTTTTAGGTCCATGGTTATGATTACATCTTGTTTCCCGATTGACAAGATAGGAGGATGAACCGTCACTTAATATGAGCAAACCACGTGGCCTTGCTTCTTGCAAAAATTTTGCCACCTTAACTTCTCTATGACTGTTGGTATGCCACCTAGATCATTTTGTGCAATTCTTTAAATGTTGAGGACTTCTTGAATCCAATTTACAAGATCTCCATCACATCACCTTGCTTGAATTAATTAAGTTGAAGCAATTTGTATGTACTTAGGCATTAATTTATTCAAAAAAGCTTTGCCAATTTTCCCTTGTCACTCTATAAATCTTATTCACCACTATTCATTCTACACAATGTTAGTTACATCTTCAAGAATGTCAAGATCGTCGAGTGAAATAGTCATGGAGAGTGACTTTATAGTAGTAGAAGGCGTTGAATACAGTGTTGCTTATAGGTTGGTGTTGTTAGTGTAATTAATTAATTATTACACTAGCATAAGTTAACTTAAGTCATGCTTCATTTAGTCCTAGATTAGATTTTAATAAATCATTTAATAATAGGGTAATATTCCCTTCCTTGTTTGTAGGAGATAAGATTCCTTCTAGAAAATGAGTTGTCCTTCTAGAACTTATCTCAACATTTAATAATTTCGTAGATAGGGTTCACATGTTCTCACATGTTGTTAGATCATGACACATGGCAACATCTCATGCATCTTAGGTTTTCTCTCTTGCCTATATAATCAGGCAACTTTTACATTTGTAAACATCTAATCTCATAATGTAGATCACTATAGAATCTCCATTGTGCACAGCCTAAGTTCGAACACTTTCTGTGTGGTTGATTATTTTTCCTAGAAAGGGTCCTCCATTGAAGATTTTGGAGCTTCAGGGACTGTGCATCCATAATCTCAACATGGTATCAAAGCTTGTCCAGTGAAACATCAACCCTTGATCAAGAAAGTTGGTGTGCAAGATTCTTCACAGGCTGAAGGTTTCCATGGAAGGCTACTTGATTCCACCCGGGGACCAAGCTGATTTCTAAAGAAGATAGAGCCAGATTTGAGCTCGCCATTGTCTTTAGAAGGCCTCAAAACCCTAGGATCACTTTCCCATTCATCAAAATCAGATTCATCAACCCAGGAGCATCAGAGGTATTTGGGTTTGCAAAAACTGGTACAATCAGTACAAATTTTTAGTAAAAAATCTATCTCGTCAGTTGTCCTCTGAGGAAAAAAAAATGTAGTCACAGGAAACTTTTTTTGCAAAACAAATTGGGCTCATTTATCTATTATTTTTGCAAAAAAAAAAAGTTTTTGGTATTCCCTATAGTTGGCAGAAAAAATATTTTGAGCAACTAGCATTTTATTTGAAGGTTGGCATCATCATATATTTCCTCCGTCGACATTCTATTAAAAATTTGGGGTTTTTTATTTTTTTTTTCCATCAACATATTTTGGATTTATATCAGTTGGCATAAATTTTGTGCAGACTAAATATCATAATCGGGCTTATTTGATTTTTAATTGAAAATAGCAATATTAAAAAATCAAAAAATATTTTTTGTTGGCCCATTCCATATATTTTAATGTCTGCAGAAAGTTTTTGTTTCGTCGGATGCATTAATATTTTTGCAGAAGAAGGTACGTTGGTCGGCGGGCTCCTAACTGACCATCTCATCATCGGTCCCACCACATTCGCCGGCTATTATTTGTCACTGGCACTGACTGTTGTTCCTGGCCCCATCACTTCTGAATACCTTTGTCAGTGTGATCTCTCTAATCCATCCACATCCCTGCTATGGACCCTCCATCCCGTCATTTTCTTCTTGCCGCCAATGACTCCTCTCCCTCCGGCACCTGGTCTTTACATCCACGGGCCCGCTTGATCTGGTGGTGCAACCCGAGCTATCTGCTTCACCCTAGTTGCTCCACCCCGCCACCACTCCCAAGAAAGGAGAGGTTTTTTTTCCTTACTCACACCCAAGGTCACATCAATGACCAAAGGTTAGCGCATGGGGGCTTGTTTTTTGCTCCATTTTAACCTACAAAGTGCCTAATATAGGCATTTTTTTTGTTTTATCACAACTTTTCACCAGGGTATCGAAAATCAACAAACGAGATATCATCAGAAAGGTGTTTTTGTCTACTTTCCAGTGATGCAATATGTTCTACAAAAATTTTCTCACAAAAAATTCTACAGTCAGCTAAAGTCAAAACCCTAATTTGGACTCAATGCTAATATCTTCACAACCGTTCATCATATTTTAGTGATTCCAACGGCATTCGGGAGATATTTCAGTGTTCTTTTCATCAATTCAGACACCTTAAAAAGTTTCAGCTCTAGGATCTCTTGCATTGATTTTTTCAATTTGGTGCATTTGATCAATAACTTGGATATCCTGAAGCTTGGGAAAATATTTTTTGATCTGGGTAGCATCACTTCAGTTGCACATCATATTTGGAAGTCTTTATTTTCTATTGAAGGTCAGTGTCTTTATTTTTTGTGGAGAGATTTCATTATGGGGCTTGCATATACTCCTTTGGTTATGTTGCACAAGGGAAACTATAAGCAATGGCGAGATGGGATCAGCCACCATCTCCATTCACTTGATTTATTGCCACATTTGTTTGGTATAGTTCCTCATCCGAGTGAAGGTATTCATGAGTTTTCTTGGAGTTGCAACAGATACACTATCTTGGAGATCATTTCTATGCAAGTTGATTGTGATGTTTTGAGTTCTATTGATCATTGTGATTGTCCTCACATCCTTTGGACTAAGCTTTGGGAGATATATGGAGATTCAAATTCTCCATCATTTCCCAATGGTCATGATTCAGAATGTCATTCTTCAGATCAAGTACCCCATGATATTGTTGTGCAGGAAGTTGATTTCCTTGAATCTTCTGAAGAGGTTGACAAGGTTCCTTCAAGTGCTTCTTCTCCATCAGAGACTATTGATATCCCTTCACATTTAGTGATTCCTTGTCCAAATTCATTGATTGAGGCTTCCACTATCATCATTCATCAGGACACCTTTAGTTTTCCAAACTTGACATCAAGGGATGGCTTTGTTTCAGGTTTCACTGGTCAACTTGGCTACTTCTACAAGTTTGGAGGACATTCTAGAGGGGATATCACTCCTCTATTCAGATATTTCATATCTAATTCGTCTTCCCTATCATTCCATTCAAGACTTGAGGTCTTCAGCATCTACCATTGGATTTGCTTCAGACTTCTTTCAGTGGTTTTGAGGACACTTCATTCATGGGGGCTATCAAGTCTCCATCATATTCATCACATCTTAGTCTTTGGATATTATTTAGCATCAGTTTCTGCATCATCCTGATTTGTCACCCTCTTCATTGATTGTGGCATCTTCATCTTCAAGCAAGGAGACATTTGAGCAGAGTTCAGAGACATCATCATCCACCTTCATCCTTTATTCCTTCAATTCCTATCCAGAATGGGAAGCATCTCTACACTTGTAGTTGGTTTTGTTTCTTCTGAAAGGGAGACAAGTTGTTTGACGACATTGGATCTTGTTATGTCTTCAGACACTTACCATTTTTGCAGGCGATATCATCTTCTGGGGGGGCTATATAGTCTCTCTATTTCCTCCCTATGGGGGAGCTATTTTATTGTATCCATGTGACGAATGGTGTACTTGGGGGGTATTTGGGAGTCCTCCATCCTTCCCATCCTATCTCACATTTTTGCATTTTCATCTCCTTTTTGGAGAGGGGTTTTGTTCCCACTGGGTTTTCCCCTTTTCTCCTGTTGTGGGACATTTTCTGCATCTTCATGTACATGGGTACCTAACATGGCCCTCAGAGGTCGACCCATCATCTCATCATCCTACATAATCATTGTATTTTCCTCCCCTAAGTTGAACTTATAGTGTTAGTGCACTAATTAATTATTACACTAGCATACTTAACTTAGGGTCGCGGCTTTAGGGGGCTTACCCTTTGGTGAAATGGTGGGCTTCTTTCCTCAGAGACAACAAACCAATGTCTAAACTCAAGCAATAACAATTTCTCACCGCGTCAACAATGGAGTTTGTTATTTACCCTCATATTAAGGGGAGGTTCCTTGGTGAATTGGTGGGGCTTCTTGCCTGTAGTGCCAACAACCAAGGCCCAAACCTTAATATTTTTATTGCCAGTATTGGCATGGTGTGATGGTTTATAGGTGGCATTGTTGTTCTTGCCACCAAGGTTCAAACCCCGTTGGGGTGGTATTGTTGAATGGTTGTATCCGGTTCATAGCTCCGGTCAAAAGCATTTACCCCTTGAATAAAAAAAAAAAACTTAGGTCATGCTTCATTTAGTCCTAGGTT
The DNA here is from genome assembly GCA_007258455.2 of Sequoia sempervirens. Classification (NCBI taxonomy): domain Eukaryota; kingdom Viridiplantae; phylum Streptophyta; class Pinopsida; order Cupressales; family Cupressaceae; genus Sequoia; species Sequoia sempervirens. Next base: position 2,820 of record VDFB02193967.1, on the reverse strand, counting down.
GGATTTTAATAAATCATTTAATAATAGGGTAATATTCCCTTCCTTGTTTGTAGGAGATAAGATTCCTTCTAGAAGATGATTTGTCCTTCTAGAACTTATCTCAACATTTAATAATTTCGTAGATAGGGTTCACATGTTCTCACATGTTGTTAGATCATGACACATGGCAACATCTCATGCATCTTAGGTTTTCTCTCTTGCCTATATAATCAGGCAACTTGTACATTTGTAATCATCTAATCTCATAATGTAGATGAATATAGAATCTCCATTGTGCATGCCTAAGTTTGAACACTTTTTGTGTGGTTGATTATCTTTCTTGGCAAGGGTCCTCCATTGAAGATTTTGGAGCTTCAGGGACTGTGCATCCATAATCTCAATAGGTTTTGGATCAACTGAGGGAAGTCTTCCTCATCCATAGTGTTGTGGAGGAAGAATTCATTCGCAAGGTGATTGGTGAGCACTTTCTATCACAAGTGCATTTTCAAAATGCCAACTTGCTCAAGCATTTTTTGTACATTATTGTATGCACTTCTAGTCTATTTGGATGGGCTTTACAAGATGTTGAGCATCTAGTTCATCCATGATACTTGCAGAGTGTTGAAGATGCGCTAAGAGGGCATTTTTTTCACCCACGTGTGGGCCTAATTGGTGATGCTATATATATCTCTTGTGCGCTACGTAGTGAGAGGGTCATCCAAGCTATTACTCTAATGTGTGATGGCCTTGAAAGCAACAAAATAGAGACTTTTTCTCATTATGTTGAATATAATGAAAATATTTTCTCTCCTACACAGATTGAGCGAATGCAAGAAGTGATTGAGGGTATTAGAGTTATCATATTCACTCTCTATGTCTAAAAACCCCTATTATGAAATCACCCCTTTTTTGGCAATGTAATACGAAGTTTTATCGATACATATAAATAAATATCTATATCTTTTTTTGTATTTTTAATTATTCTGCATCATGGAGATCTTATCTATCTTATTTCAATCATTTTCGACTTTTAATTGTATGATCATATGAAATGATGTGTGAAAAAATATGTTTCCTAGATAAACAATCTTTTTCTTGCAATTTCACCCACAATAATGAAACAAGTTTAGGCCCCAAATGTACTAGTAAATTCTATAAAAGCTTCAAAGTCCACCATAGTTATAGGAACCTGCCTTTATCCCGCCTTCATGAGAAATGATCTTATAATTTCAAATCTTCACGTTAGTCTTCATGTAAGGCACTTAAGAAAATAATCACAAGTTAATTTATAATTGTAACAAAGATAAAGAAGAACTTTGAAAACCCTATCAGGATTGACAAAGGTTTCAAAACTTAAAAAAGTTCTTCCAAACCTCTATTATTTTTCCCATCTGATTCTATTATTTTATACCATCTTTTGAGCCCCTCAAACTGACTCATGAATTTCCAAAGTGGAGCATGTAGGGAAACAAGTCGGGAGCCAACACAAGTTTGAAGACTTAATCAAAGACTGAAAAAAACATCCCTTTAACTCATGAAATATTTTGAAGGAAATTTATAGGGGGTATGGTTAAAATTGAGGGAAACAACTAACTCTGACTGGGGACAAGAATTCCCAAGGACGAAGACATGAACCTAGACTTAAAATTCTAGAATATCAGTTTCTTAAATACATTGGGTAGCACAGTCGAGATTTAAAATAAAGGAACAGACACAACAAAAATGTGATCACACACCAAAATGAAAATGAAGACAAACTTATTTACAATGGTAGGAGGAACCTACCAACATTGAAAGGAAATGAAATTATTATACATAGTCGTTAAAAAGATGAGAAAATTATGACCCCTAATGGTTAAGACCAACATAACCACGCCCCAAAGGCACATTTTGGAATAATTATTGAGAAATGAAAAGACTTACATGATAAGGAAATGTTGTCATTACTCCTTCAATATTTTGGATGAGCTATTAGATATAAAGGCTTCAAGTTCAAGTTCCTTTGTTGCTTCACTAGTCACTTCATCTTTTAAAGAGGTCATCTGTGCAATGACAATAGAGCTACCAAGGAACCATCTGATGAATGAAAAACAAATAGTCTCATCCCCTTGAGTAAATATAGTTGTCTCATTAGTCAAAATAAATTTTGCTAGGATATGGGGCTCATGTGTATTCTTGGGATTATTCACTTCATTTCTTAGCTCGTAAACAAATGTGGCCTTTTTCCGGAGTTGTAATTCTGTACGAACTTCCAAGGTTCCTTTTGTGAAACTCGGGTCAACAGATATTTATATTACCACTTCTCTTTCTTGTATGTTTTTTTTTGAAGTGGGTTCTTTTTCTCTCTTTCCTACCTCCAAAGCGAGAAATTGTGAGACTTTAGGCTTCATGGCATCATCCTTCCAGATCCTTTCTTTATCTTGAGTAGATAAGTTTACCAAAGAATCAAGACTAAGCAACCACTCAATGTCTCCCTAAATTGTAGCATCATAATATGTGTTATCACGACCATAGAACTCATTGGCATCATATGAATCATCAAAATCCTCATTCTCCAGTCTTGAAAGCTCAACTTCACTTGCATCTCTTGCCATGTGACTTGTAGAAGATCTCAACAGATGAGGTGGAATCAAATTCAAAGGGTCAACTTGGGGTGATTTATCATTAACTAGAACACTAAGAACTTCCTTGGAAGGAGACTCAAAATGGAAATAGATCCACCACACAAGCATTCATGGTGCCTCGCCAATTCTTCTTCAATTCTCACAACTTCAATTTTTACTACCTCGAAGTCAAATACACCTCTTCTCCTCAAGATAAAATGATTTTTTTGGAGGCAAG